>VDFB02382113.1:0-49947 GCA_007258455.2 Sequoia sempervirens
TGTTCATTTTAATTTATTAAATAATAATACATATAATATTTAATCATACTATATTATAATTTAATAATATTATATGTAATATTATTTAATAAATTAAAATGAACACGAAAATGAATAGTATGATTAAATATTATATTTAATATTATTAATTTATTAAATGTAATTTAAATATATATAATCAATAAACAGTAGGGAAAAAAATACAGAAGCAAAAGAAATGTTAATCAGTTACGATTTCTTTGAAGAATTGCAAGAATTTTAATCGTAATTGCTTTCATTTACCTTCAATGAATTGTAAAGAAATAGCAGCACGATTTGTTTGAAGATAGTCACGTCTGGTAAAAGCAAAATACCTAGTTCGCGTGAAGATAGTCGGAGGCCAAAAAACACATCCAACCTCTAGTCGCAGCAAACCTTAGGGTGTTAATGTGTCGTCTTAGTCGTAGGCAATGAGTTAATCGATTGGCGACCCCGTATTTATCAAAAAAAACATCGTTTTTAGGGTTTCTTTGGCGCTTTTTAGGGTTCGCATTTTTTTCACGATTTTTTGCCCTTTTTTTACAATTTTTTGCCCTTTTTTTCACGATTTAAACACAATTTTCAACGATTTTTTGAGCGGTCAATGTAGCCCAAAAAATCGCGATTTTCAAGCTGAAAAAATCGGGATCAGCCACGATTTTTTAAAAATCGCGATTTCTGCGATTTTTTGCAAATTTATGCTTCTATGATTGGGATAGCAGATTTCTCAGTGCTTTTCGGCAGGAGCTTTTCTGATTAGCTAGTACAGAGCTGACACCAAGTACCAGCTATCACCCTCAAACAAATGGGCAAACATAGATCGTCAATAAGTGGGTTGAGGGTTATCTTCGCAATTATGTTGCAGGACAGCTGCGTACCTGGATTAGGTGGTTGTATTTGGGAGAATACTGCTATAGTACCACCTATCATATGTCGATTGACTTGTCTCCATTCAGGGCATTGTATGGATATGATGCCCTATCTTTTATGGGCTTGGCTTTTGATGACAACATAACCCCTCGGGCCAAGGAGTTATTGCAAGACACTCGGGACATCCTTAAGATACTTAAGGATAATATTCAGTAGGCCTAGAATCAACAAAAATGGTATGCCGATAGACATCGTGTGGAGAGAACTTTTGAGGTAGATGACCTGGTTTTCTTGCACCTTCAGCCCTATAGATAGAGTACCTTGAAGAGAAGTGGTGCAGAAAAACTCAAGCCAAGGTTTTATGGCCCTTACAGGATCATTAGGAGAGTTGGGGAGGTAGCATATGAGCTCAATTTACCAGCAAGTAATAGAATCCATAATGTTTTCCATGTTTCATGCCTCAAAAAGGCATTGGGACAGCATCTAGTTGCTTCACCAGTTCTTCCACCTCTTGATGAGGAAGGAGTGTTTATACTAGAACTTGGGTCCATTGTTAATTGGAGGGAACACAGTCTACACAATAAGATGATCAAGGAATACCTTATTAAGTGGAGAGACTTGCCTATGGAGGATGCTACTTGGGAAGGAGAACAAATACTTCAACATCCTAATTTTCGATTGCTTGAGGACAAGCAATCCTGAGAGGGGAGGACTGTAATGTCCCCACTCTCTAAGTGACATCATGGTGGCTTGTTTCTAGCCCATCCAGCATTCCCATGGGTTAGAAGGCATGATAAGGGAATGAGTTTTGGCAAACAAAGATCGTCAATAAGTGGGTTCAGGGTTATCTTCGCAATTATGTTGCATGACAGCTACGTACCTAGATTAGGTGGTTGTATTTGGGAGAATATTGCTATAATACCACCTATCATATGTCGATCGACATGTCTCCATTCAGGGCATTGTATAGATATGATGCCCTATCTTTTATGGACTTGGCTTTTGATGACAGCTGAACCCCTCGGGCCAAGGAGTTATTGCAGGACACTCAGGACATCCTTAAGATACTTAAGGATAATATTCAGTAGGCCTAGAATCAATAGAAATTGTATGCTGATAGACACCGTGTGGAGAGAAATTTTGAGGTAGATGACTTGGTTTTCTTGCACCTTCAACCCTATAGATAGAGTACCTTGAAGAGAAGTGGTGCAGAAAAACTCAAGCCAAGGTTTTATGGCCCCTACAGAATCATTAGGAGAGTTGGGGAGGTAGCATATGAGCTCGATTTACCAGCATGCAGTAGAATCCATAATGTTTTCCATGTGTCATGCCTCAAAAAGGCATTGGGACAGCATGTAGTTGCTTCACCAGTTCTTCCACCTCTTGATGAGGAAGGAGTGTTGATACTAGAACTTGAGTCCATTGTTAATTGGAGGGAACGCAATCTACGCAATGAGATGATCAAGGAATACCTTATTAAGTGGAGAGACTTGCCTATGGAGGATGCTACTTGGGAAGGAGAATAAATACTTCAGCATCCTAATTTTCGATTGCTTGAGGACAAGCAATCTCGAGAGGGGAGGACTGTAATGTCCCCACTCTCGGAGTGACATCATGGTGGCTTGTTTCTAGCCCATCCAGCATTCTCGTGGGTTAGAAGGCATGATAAGGGAATGAGTTTTGGCAGACAAAGATCATCAATAAGTGGGTTGAGGGTTATCTTCGCAATTATGTTGCATGACAGCTACATACCTGGATTGGGTGGTGTAATGTCCCCTTCTCACCAGTGATTTGTTCTAGCACTCATCAGCCTATTCCGGAAGCCTATAGGCTTGTTTGAGGAAAAAATTAGGGTTTCCAGTTTTGAGGTTCTATGGCTTTTCAGGGAGTTTACTATTTATAGTAAATTCTAATTTTGGCAGTATGAAGATTGACAGCTTTCAAGACTTCTTTCCCAGTTGGAGCAATTATTTGAATTCAAGTTTTGAGTTCTAAAAGCTTTATTTGGTGAATTTCATAATTAAAAGGCATTAATGTTATAAACTGCCGTTGACCCCTTGGCCTAGGAGAATATCTTCAAGTTGTTTTAAAAAGGTGGACTTGAAGGGGGACGCATTCATATGAATTAAATATTATTTTAAAATGCCTTGGAATTTGGGACGCCATCTTAATGAGGAGTTATATTTTAAATAAAGTGAAAATTGATATTTTTGCAAAGGGACGCCTTTTTGAAGAAGTTAATTGGTTTTTGGAATTTGAAAAAGGACTTATGTGTCTTTTGGCGTGCCTCCTCAGGGGATTTGAAGAGTTTTCTAAATTCTATAAAATGAAGGCCTTGCTCTACTCTCAGTATCCATTCATGTTATCATACTATTATGCTATCGGAATGACAATTGAAACCTTGCTTCGAGGATGCTACCTCCTAGCCATTAACCAATTTCGTGTTTGAAATACAACACCTAGTTGGACTTTGTTGCTTCTCATCCAGACTAGCAGATTTGTGCTCAACAGTTGAAGTTTTGATGAAGTTTCCAGATTTTGAAGTTGTTGATGCATCTACAGCTGAAAGTGAATTTTGTTAGCAGCTCTTGGAATAAAATTCATTTGGTTCTGGGTACTTTTGCAATGCATTTGTCTGCCAAGGGCGCCCCTTTCCACTAAGTTTGAGATTTTATTTTGGAGTCTCTAATTTTTTAAAGACAAAATCGCCATTCCTCAAGGCCGTACCATTCTAGGCTATGAGAATTGTGCATAGGGAATTAAATGAAGACCTTTGTTTGCTATTTCTCCATTAGAACCTGGGCGCCTATCCTCTAGCAACTCTTTGGGCTTCGTTTCACGCAAATCGGAGGTAATTTGTTAGTTTTGAACAATTTATTGATTACACAGTTGCTGATCAGAAATTCCAGAGTTCAGATTTTTACATCATAATGTATTAGCTTTCTGTTTTGACCTATTCTATCAGTTTAGAGAGTGTTAAATCACTGTCATAATTCATTCTCTACTTCTAGCTTCATGCTCTATCATTGTAATTAGTAAACTGCAGAATTATTAATTGTAAGGTTGTGATTTAGTAGTAATAATCCAACCATTTTCACTTCTGCAATTACTTGTTGTATCTCTCTTTGTACCCATTAAGTACATTAAGTACCCCTGGATGGTTTACCGCCAGTGTGGATAATTGATTGTATGTCTCTTTGTACCCACTTTCAAAGTGGTGAATCCCCACTCTTAAGTGGATGCCCGCCGCAGCAGATGAATTAAATTGTAGTAGCTTCATGGCTGGTTATCCGCCTAATAGTTTCAAATTCAATTAATCACTCCGTCATATGTTAGCACCTCGCCCTCAGTGGGATCTTGAGTGCACATTCTTGACATTGAATTGTTTCATTTCAAGTATTGTTCTTTAATACCTCCGCCATATGACAACACCTATCCTTCTTTGGGATTGAGTGTGCATTCTTGGCGTTGAGTTCTTTCAAGTTCGGTTTTCAATTTGGAGATAACACTAATCAAGTTGGCTAGTGCTGGTTTTTGTGTGTAAATCTTCCGAAAAAAAAATTGGTTAGTATATTTCAGTGGTATCAAAGCAGAAGACCCTGCCAACCTGTGGCATTTTGCAGTTGGTTGTCTGATGAGTGAAAGAGACACTAGGCCATTAACCAAAAGTCAGGCCAAAAGTCAGTATCAATTTCCTTTCGTTCCAAAGGCAGAGACCTTTTCAGAAGTTTTGAGGGATCTGGGCAAAACAGTTGAAGGTATAGAAAAGTCAGAGGAAGGGGAAGTCAGTCAAACAGTTAAAAACATGTCGGACGAAAGGGATCAAGCAGAGAAAAAATTTGATGGAATGATAGACATGATGTCCCGATTACTGTCCAAGTTGGACCAGCAAGCAACACTTAATGTTTTTTAGCCCCAGAATAATTCAAGTGGAGAAAACAGTGGAGTTAATGGGAATAACAATAATGGCAGTCCTGAGGTGAATACAAGAAACAGAATTGTGGGTCAACATGCTGCAATTCCTAGTGGGTCATCCTCTAGACCCCTTTTTCCCGTCTTCACGACAATGGAAGAGCAACAACCGGTTGAAGCTACACCAACCTTTGTTGATGATGCACGTCAAGCTTACATGGAATACGTTTCTTTACCTCTTGATTTGAGAGGTACTTGGACCTTTGATCAATTCATGAACCAAAGGAGTCAGAGAAATGGAGGAAGGAATGAGCAACGTCCTCCTATGGTGCCTAGAAATGATTTCTACCAAGCTTTGGGAAAGATAACTATGGAGCATTTTGATGGTAGTAATAAGTGCACAGCCAGATCATGGGTGTAGAAGCTAGATAATTATCTCTCTCAGACCCATGCCAGAAGGAGATGCTATCAAATTTGCTACTTTGCATTTGGATGGGATAGCTCACGAATGGTGGACTCATGGTTTGGTCACTCTTGGCCATAACCTCATTCGTACCTATGACGAGTTTACCAACAAGCTGATCGAGAGATTTGATACCAAGGATCCAGAATTGAGATTCAGAGAATTGGCACAATTGAAACAACAAGGATCTTTAGAAAATTATGTGGCTGATTTTCAGAGATTGTCAGTAATGGTGCCTAACATTATTGAGAGAAGACTTGTGGTTCTTTTTGCTGAAGGTTTAATGGAGCCTTTGAAGGGTTGGGTCAAAGCTTTTGATCCACCAATGTTAGATGAAGCCATCAAGAAAGCCAGATCATGGAGTTGGCAGCCCCAAGGCCTAAGTTTCATTCAAAGCCTTTCAGCCATAAGAAAGATAAAAAAACATTCTTCAAATCTGCCTAAGAAGTTTCCACCAAGGTTATCAGAGGAGCTCAAAGAACAGCTTAGAAAAGATGGAGTTTGCTACACTTGCCGTGAACCTTGGGTTAAGGGTCATCGTTGCTATGGAAGAGGCAAAGCAAATCGAATGGAGGGCTATTCTGATTATGGATCAGAATCTGATTCGTCTGATCAACAATACGAATCAGCAAGTAGTGAAGGTGAAGAAGCCCCTGAAGAGAAGCCTAATGAGGTGATAGATGGTAGTGCTTTTGCACAACTATCAAGTTTTCAGAAAAATGAGTCCTTTCGAGTTCATGGTGTAGTTAATTCCCAAAGGATTGTTGCTCTAATTGACACTGGAGCAACTCATAATTTTATTGATGAAGGATTGGTTGCTAAAAAGGGTTTGAAGACTGAGGAATTTGATAGTTTCAAGGTAATGGTTGCAGATGTTTTTACTATGTCTTGCACGAGGAAGATTCCTAACCTCTCTATGCAATTGGGAAATTATGAGATTAAAGATGATTTTTATGTGGTGGGAATTGGAGACACTGATGTTGTGCTAGGCATACAATGGCTGCGATCTCTTGGTGAGATCACATTGAATTTGCAAACTATGGAGCTTAAATCTCAGTCTAATGGAAGGAAGGTTGTTCTAAGAGGGATGTCAAATGGGGGCCCTCGAATTGTGTCTTTGAAGAGGATGGAAAGACTGATTTGTCACAATCAGGTTGAGTGGGCTGCTAAATGTTTGGTTCTACCAGCTGATCCAGTGGAGGAGAAAAGGCAATATCACCCTGATATTCAAGCCTTACTTTCAAAGAAGAGCAAAGTCTTTGGAAGCCTACCTCCTGGAAGACCTCCTGAAAGAGGTTTTGAGCATGTAATTGAGTTAGAAGAAGGAGCAAAGCCTGTCATGACTACACCTTACCGTTATCCAAAGAAGCAGAAAGATGAGATTGAAAAAGCCATCAAGGAGCTTTTGGAGAGTGGTTTCATTAGACCAAGCAAGAGTCCTTTTGCTTCTGCAGTGGTGCTGGTCAAAAAGAAAGATGGTACAATGCGTGTGTATTGACTACCGTGCATTGAATCAGAAGACCATCAAGAATAGGTATCCTATCCCTAGGATTGATGAGCTTATTGATGAGCTCCATGGGGCTATGTTCTTCTCGAAGATTGATCTTCGTTCAGGCTATCATCAAATCAGAATGAGGGGGGCGGATATAGAGAAGACAGCTTTTAGATGCCATTTTGGGCATTTTGAATTTCTTGTCATGCCTTTTGGTTTGACAAATGCTCCAGCTACATTCCAATCTTGTATGAACAAGATTTTTAGACAGCAATTGAGGAAGTTTGTGCTCATCTTCTTCGACGATATTCTCATCTTCAGTAAGTCTTGGGAAGAGCACCTCAAGCACTTGGAGGAAGTGCTTAGCATTTTGGAGGCGAAATGTTTTTTGCCAAAGAATCAAAGTGTGAGTTTGGGATGACGGAACTGTTGCATCTTGGCCACATCATTAGTGCCAAGGGTGTCAAAGTTGATCCAGAGAAGATTAAGGCCATCCTTGATTGGCCACCTCCAAAGAATATTTCTCATTTGAGAGGATTTTTGGGTTTGTGCGGATTCTACAGAAGATTTGTTAAGGGATATTCTCACATGGCAGCCCCCCTTATAGATCTTACTAAGAAAGGAGCTTTCCTATAGACAGATAGTGCACAAGGAGTCTTCGACAAATTCAAGCACATAATGAGCTCATGTCCAGTGTTGGCCCTACCAGATTTCACAAAGCCCTTTGAATTACAATGTGATGCTTCAGGTGAGGGAGTTGGAGCTGTTCTTATGCAAGACAAGCACCCCATTGTCTTTGAGAGCAGAAAGTTGAGAGGAGCAGAAAAATCTTACTCAATATATGACAAAGAGATGCTTGCCATCATGCATGCTTTGTCTAAATTTCGTCAATATTTGGTGGGAAGTAAATTTGTTGTTAAGACTGACCACAATAGTCTTAAACATTTTATGCGCCAAAAGGATTTGAATGAAAGGCAGCAGAAGTGGGCAAGTAAGCTCCAGGCATATGACTTTGACATTGAATATGTCAAAGGGAAAAATAACGTAGTGGTTGATGCTCTTTCAAGAAGGCCTCATTTGCAGTCACTTTGTGAGTTATCAACAAATTGGAAGGAGTTAATTGCTGCTGATTATGCTAAAAATCAGTTTGCAACCAGCTTACTAGAAGGTCATTTAGTTGATGAAAGGTATAAGTCGGTTGATGGGATAATTTACTATAAAGATAGAATTTTTTTAGTGCATGAATCTAAGCTTAAAAAGAAGATTCTACAATCTTTTCATGATGTTCCCCTTGCTGGTCATCAAGGGATTTTCAAGACTTATAAGCAGATTTGTGAAAGATTCACTTGGAGAGGGTTGAAAAAAGAAGTCTTGAACTACATTAGAGAGTGTCCAATTTGTCAAAAGAATAAAAATGAACACTCTTACCCAACTGGTCTGTTACAGCCCTTGCTAATTCCGAATCAGAAATGGGAAAGTATTGCAATGGATTTTATCACGGGGTTGCCCAAGGTGCAAGGACGAGATTGTATTTTTGTTGTGGTTGATAGACTAACAAAATTTGCTCTTTTTTTGTTGTCACCACTTCATTTACAGCAACTCAAGTGGCTGAGTTGTTTTTTAGAGAGGTCTTCTGATTGCATGGATTGCCTAAAACTATTGTCAGTGATAGGGACAACAAGTTCCTAAGTGTTTTTTGGCAAGAGATTTTCAAATTGAGCGGGACAATGCTTACTCCAAGCACTAGTTATCACCCACAAACAGATGGGCAATCAGAAACTGTTAACAAATAGTTAGAAGGCTACCTAAGTAACTATGTTTCAGGACAGCAAAGAGCTTAGATTAAATGGCTTCATTTAGGAGAGTATTGTTATAACTCTTCCTATCATATGTCAATTAAGATGTCACCTTTCATGGCTCTTTATGGTTATGATGCTACTAATTTTGATGATTTAGTGTTTGGTGATAGTAGAGCTCCACAAGCACAGGATGTTACAACAGCGCAAAGATATCTTAAAATCCCTAAAGGAAAATCTGCAACAAGCTCAAAACCAGCAGAAGTTATACGCTGATCAGTAGCGTATTGAGAGATCTTTTGAAGTAGGAGACATGGTTTACTTGAGGCTTCAGCCCTACCGACAATCTTCTCTCAAGAAGAGTGGTGTAGAAAAGTTGAAGCCACGTTTCTATGGTCCTTTCAAAGTCACCAAGAGGATTGGTGAAGTTGCTTCTGAGTTGGAGCTTCCAACTGAAAGCAAGGTGCATAACGTCTTCCATGTGTCACGCCTCAAGAAGGCACTTGGACACAATGTTGTGGCTACTTCAGAATTACCTCCATTGGATGAGGAAGGTCAGTTGGTGTTGATTCCAGAAAAAATTCTTGATACTAGAGAACATTCCTTGAGGAGAAGGACAATCAAGGAATACTTGGTTAGATGGAGGAATTTGCCTATTGAAGATGCCACGTGGGAAGGAGAACAGATTTTGTTTCATCCATCTTTTCAGTTGCTTGAGGACAAGCAATCTCGAGGAGGGCGGACTGTAATGTCCCCTTCTCACTAGTGATCTGTTCTAGCACTCATCAGCCTATTCCGGAACCCTGTAGGCTTGTTTGAGGAAAAAATTAGGGTTTCCAGTTCTGAGGTTCTATGGCTTTTCAGGGAGTTTACTATTTATAGTAAATTCTAATTTTGGCAGTATGAAGATTGACAGCTTTCAGGACTTCTTTCCCAGTTGGAGCAATTATTTGAATTCAAGTTTTGAGTTCTAAAAGCTTTATTTGGTGAATTTCATAATTAAAAGGCATTAATGTTATAAATTGTTGTTGACCCCTTGGCCTAGGAGAATATCTTCAAGTTGTTTTAAAAAGGTGGACTTGAAGGGGGACGCATTCATATGAATTAAATATTATTTTAAAATGCCTTGGAATTTGGGACACCATCTTAATGAGGAGTTATATTTTAAATAAAGTGAAAATTGATATTTTTGCAAAGGGACGCCTTTTTGAAGAAGTTAATTGGTTTTTGGAATTTGAAAAAGGACTTCTGTGTCTTTTGGCGTGCCTCCTCATGGGATTTGAAGAGTTTTCTAAATTCTATAAAATGAAGGCCTTGCTCTACTCTCAGTATCCATTCATGTTATCATACTGTTATGCTATCGGAATGACAATTGAAACCTTGCTTCGAGGATGCTACCTCCTAGCCATTAACCAATTTCGTGTTTGAAATACAACACCTAGTTGGACTTTGCTGCTTCTCATCGAGACTAGCAGATTTGTGCTCAACAGTTGAAGTTTTGATGAAGTTTCTAGATTTTGAAGTTGCTGATGCATCTACAGCTGAAAGTGAATTTTGTTAGCAGCTCTTGGAATAAAATTCATTTGGTTCTAGGTACTTTTGCAATGCATTTGTCTGCCAAGGGCGCCCCTTTCCACTAAGTTTGAGATTTTATTTTGGAGTCTTTAATTTTTTAAAGACAAAATCGCCCTTTCTCAAGGCCGTACCATTCTGGGCTTTGAGAACTGCGCATAGGGAATTAAATGAAGACCTTTGTTTGTTGTTTCTCCATCAGAACCTGGGCGCCTATCCTCTGGCAACTCTTTGGGCTTCGTTTCACGCAAATCGGAGGTAATTTGTTAAAGTTTTGAACAATTTATTGATTACACAGTTGTTGATCAGAAATTCCAGAGTTCAGATTTTTACATCATAATGTATTAGCTTTCTGTTTTGACCTATTCTATCAGTTTAGAGAGTGTTAAATCACTGTCATAATTCATTCTCTACTTCTAGCTTCATGCTCTATCATTGTAATTAGTAAATTGCAGAATTATTAATTGTAAGGTTGTGATTTAGTAGTATTAATCCAACCATTTTCACTTCTGCAATTACTTGTTAATTTCACATTAAGTACCCCTGGATGGTTTACCGCCAGTGTGTATAATTGATTGTATCTCTCTTTGTACCCACTTTCAAAATGGTGAATCCCCACTCTCAAGTGGATGCCCGCCGCAGCGGATGAATTAAATTGTAGTAGCTTCATGGCTGGTTATCCGCCTAATAGTTTCAAATTCAATTAATCACTCTGTCATATGTTAGCACCTCGCCCTTCGTGGGATCTTGAGTGCACATTCTTGACGTTGAGTTGTTTCATTTCAAGTACTGTTCTTTAATGCCTCCACCATATGACAACACCTATCCTTCTTTGGGATTGAGTGTGCATTCTTGGCGTTGAGTTCTTTCAAGTTCGGTTTTCAATTTGGAGCTAACACTAATCAAGTTGGCTAGTGCTGGTTTTTGTGTGTAAATCTTTCGAAAAAAAAATTGGTTAGTATATTTCAGGTGGTTGTATTTGGGAGAATATTGCTATAATACCACCTATCATATGTCGATTGGCATGTCTCCATTTAGGGCGTTGTATGGATATGATGCCCTATCTTTTATGGACTTGGCTTTTGATGACAGTAGAACCCCTTAGGCCAAGGAGTTATTGTAGGACACTCAGAACATCCTTAAGATACTTAAGGATAATATTTAGTAGGCCCAGAATCAGCAGAAATTGTATGCTAATAAACACCGTGTGGAGAGAACTTTTGAGGTAGATGACTTGGTTTTCTTGCATCTTCGGCCCTATAGACAGAGTACCTTGAAGAGACGTGGTGCAAAAAAACTCAAGCCAAGGTTCTATGGCCCCTACAGGATTATCAAGAGAGTTGGGGAGGTAGCATATGAGCTCGATTTACCAGCAGGCAGCAAAATCCATAATGTTTTCCATGTGTCATGCCTCAAAAAGGCATTGGGACAGCATGTAGTTGCTTCACCAGTTCTTCCACCTCTTGATGAGGAAGGAGTGTTGATACTAGAACTTGAGTCCATTGTTATTTGGAGGGAACGTAGTCTATGCAATAAGATGATCAAGGAATACCTTATTAAGTGGAGAGACTTGCCTATGGAGGATGCTACTTTGGAAGGAGAACAAATACTTCAGCATCCTAATTTTCGATTGCTTGAGGACAAGCAATCCCGAGAAGGGAGGACTGTAATGTCCCCACTCTCGGAGTGACATCATGGTGGCTTGTTTCTAGCCCATCCAACATTCTCGTGGGTTAGAAGGCATGATAAGGGAATGAATTTTGGCCATGAGGATCAAATTTTGGTAGGGCGTGATTAGAGAATTAAGAGAGAATTACCCTTAATCCAAGCAAAGCATAATGTTGATCTTATTTTCCACTTGTAAGTCAAAGCACACAAGGAGGTCTATTTGCAAGACCAAACAAAGAAGGAAGATAAAGTAAGCAAAGAGGTGAGTAGACCTCATCAAATCTGATCAGCTTCTAGAAATTTCCCCTTCCTTTTTGAAGACTTAAGGCAGAAGCAACCAAAATACAATATTTTAAGATCCAATCTGATCTCTTCCTAGGGCGGCTCAAGGAAGCTTCCAAATTAGAATTTTATAATGCTCAAAAGGCAATCAGATCTTCCTAGAGCAGTTCGGGGAAACCTAGTCAAGAAGATAATGAATATTTTAATTAAGCAAATCTGATCCTCTTTGGGACGACTTGGGCTAGGTGCCTTAGTCTTGAAGTAAAGTGAATTTTTTTTTTAATCAAAACAAATCTGATTCATTTCTAGGGCAGCTTTGTCTTAAGGCCTTATTTAAGAAGGCTTGGGTGATTGAGAAGGACATGTTATTTGTGTTACTATCTTGTATGATAGTTTGAAGAGAGAGATCTCTTGATTGAAAATAGTTTCAGTCGATTCAAGGTGGTGCTCCCTTGAATTTTGTGGTATGGTGATGTCCCCATTCCACCTTGTGAGATGATTTCAAACAGAAATTCATCATTGAGCTTACCTAGATTGCTTTAGCACAGCTCCAGTTGCAGATTGTGACTTTGTTTTGTGGCAAGAAGAGATTTCAAGAGGTTCGCTTGACAAAGAAGGGGCATTTTGGGCAATTACCAGCTTGAGACATAATCAGACCTTTATTACAGCAGTCTTCAAGTTGATTTCATCACCATATCTATGGAGATTTTGGCGTCTACAACCTCTAGTGGGCTGCTATAGTGTTTTTTCAGTCATCTCCAGCTAGGCTTATCATCCCACACACTTAGCTTCATTCTCCATTCTTGTAGCTAGGGTTTTGTCTTGTGCTTTGACACAACTGGGTGTAATTGAAGGTCTGAAACTCGAAATCAGACCAAACAGATTGTAATATCCAATCCTCTCTGTTGTAGCCAGTTTTCAAATCAAATAAAGAGGATAAGCTATCTTTGCTGGGTATGTTCATCTTTGTTTGTGTTCACCTTTGTTGAATACCTAAAATCTATGTTCTAGTTCATCTCGTGATATTTATGCTTGGAACCCTTTAATCTACATGATATAACAAATCTTTGTTGAAACATAAGTTGAAGATAAATCAGCAATTTCTAGGACAGCAAAAGGAAAAATTTCAGTTAGAACCTGTAAGGGTTCTTACATTATAAGGGTGCAAATAGAACAAAAGAAAAATACGAAAGCATTAGTATATTGGCCTTTACATGAAGCGGCATGTTAACTAAATCCTAAGCATGATTGAGATTAGGAAACATGAAAGATAAATTTTAAACAATAAACAAGCTGATTCACAATCAAAATAAGAAGCAAAATGAAAGAAAAAATCTTCCTTTTTCAAGTTTGCCGTCAGGGAGACACAAGAAGACATGATTATGTGGTACACCTATAGATGGTGACTGAATTATGGAACAAGGTTGCAAAAGCTTGTCATACTACTCTAAAACCAAGCTTTTGATCCTTCACATGTGAGAGAAATTGGAGTTCATGTGAGTGAATCCATATTAACTAGAGGAATATGGTCTAAAACATTGTCATATCTTGTCCTTATCCAGAGCAATTTACAATTGTTCAAAACCTTTATTACAAAAAAGGATGACAAGTCTCACTTGGGACCTAGATAACCAATCTTTGAAATTGAAAAATATATTGTTTATTTTGAAGATCATAATGTAGAATTTGATGAAGAAAATACTTTTAATTTTATTTTTGAGGAAATTTTGACATTGAAATAGGTTTTGATGTTGCAAATGTTTCAGCATTCAAAATTTTTATTATTTTTCATTGCAATTTTGAGTTAAGGTTCATAAATCTAAAGTATGATTATTATACCACCTTCAATAGCTATTGGCATAGCAGCAAAAATCGTTTGGGGAAAAAAATGGCAAATCGAAAGTATACACTTATTATAAAAAATCTGGAAAAAATCAGATTAAAAAAAATATATTAATATATTTATATTTTATAATTATATTATATTAATACATTATAATATTATAATTATTATATTATAATAATATAACTATAATACAATAATATAATAATTATATTATATTATAAAAATTATTATTATAATATTATATTATAGTACCTATAGTTATAAGATTTTTTTATGAATTAAAAAAAACGAAAACAAAATTTAAAACAAATTGAAGTTGCAAAAAAAGGGCATAGGAATAGGAGAAATTTTAGTTGTGAGGGGAATTATGATTACGAATAGCCTTCTCCAAACACCTGGAAACGATGGGAAACAGCGACACAAATACCTCTATCGATCCACCGTGGGTGAGACTTTGTCCAACACCTCAAATTACCTTAGAAATTTAATATCAGGATCACCCTCTACCCTAAGCACCGATTGATTAACACCAGCTTCTGCTGCTTAGTGCAAATCAATTTGATATACTAGAAAAAACCCTAACTAAAATCACCCAAAGTACTAGACAAAAGTCATGGAAAACTTCATAGGAAATCGTGCAGAATTATTTTACAGGTAATCGCAAGTATAAACCCTCAAAAATCATAAAGAAATCTGACGGAAATTAGAGAAAACTGCGAAAACCGCAATCAGCAAAATACCCTAAAAAATTGCAATTTTTTCGTGACTTCTAGTTCTTTACATTGGCCATTCTGGTCAATGATTTTTTCAAAAAATTGGGGAAAAAATCATCCCACCTGCCAACTTTAATAAAATCGCAATTAATCACGATTTTTTGCAGATTAATGCTTTTATGCACAGGAATTTGGCTCACGCATTTTTCATTTTTGCACAACTTTAAAATTATGTTAATTTTTTTTTTTTTATTTGAAGGGGTAAATACTTTTGGCCCAGAGCTATGAACCGGTGAGGTCACAAACAAGGGACCTCATCCCCAATTTAAACATTCAACAATTACACCCCAGTGAGGTTTGAACCTTGATGGCATGAACAACACCTCAATAACTTAACCATCAAAGTATGCCACTATTGGCAAAAAAAATTATGTTCATCAAGTGTTATGCATTTCTTCATATTTTGTATGTGTTAAATATGGTTATGTAAAATATATATTTTTTTCATATATAACAATTCCAGATTTTCTGAATGTCTTTGAGAATTCCAGATTTATGGATTCTTTTCTTTTGACCAGATCCAAAATCCCAAACTTGGCAAATATGATTCTAGCAATTGTAAACCAATTGGCTTGATTAGTTTTTTCTATAGAATGCACCTTCATAGATTCATGATGACATGTGAAAGCTTGACAACCAAAAGACCACATAGATATCCCTCAAAAATTGATCTTAGTGAAGATGATTAGAGTTTTGAATACCTATTGACAATTATTTGCAAAGATGTCATGACTATGGTGATCCAAATGGATATGGAAGGAAAAGTTGCACACAAAGTGGCTAGACTTGTAGATGTGGAAGGAAAAAGTTGCAGACACAATGGTAAGGGTTACAGATGTTTGCAGAATTACTGAGAGTACAAATTTGTTAACATCTCAAAGTTATAGATGTGACAGATGTTCATGCAACAAGACAATGAGGCTCTATAACTGCTGCTCACCATGGTGATTACATCTAATGCCGTGGATGGATACAATTATAATGTACCTGTTGTAGTAGGCTAGTTACAAAATCTGGCCAGATTGGACCTTTTGAACTGGCAGGATTTGTCTGACAGTCCAGGCATCTTAATTCCTATAGAAATTTTACTGATTTTTTTTTTTAATTCTGGATTTTCCAGTTTTTTTGAACTCGCAAAAAAATCAAAATTTTCAAATCTAGTAACCATGGCAGACAATTACACAAGTAGGAATGGGGAATTAACTGGTGATCATATGTGAGCTAAACCTTTCGCCTTTGATTGCAAATTGTGGACTAATCATCTTCTCAGAACATCATCTTTCAAGTTTTGATGTCATTTTCCGATATAACTGCTTCAGTTTCATATACCATATTTAGGGTGAATGAAACAATAAATTTAAAGTAGGTGATGATGTTGGATCAAAATTGAACATGACTATGATATGAAATTGACTTGTTACATACAATGTAAATTGTAATGCATTAATGTATTTATCTTGTAGAATTGAATTCAAAAATGTCAACATATCTTAATGACTGATTAGGTGATGCACACCCTAACCACCTATGAGATTAGTTAAGAGCCATGCCTTGTCTAAGTTGGCTGATATAAAGGCAGTGGTCTAGGCATATCAGTCTGATCTTGCAAAGACTGCTCTCTCAGGGTCTCTCTTTCCTAACACATACATAATTGAAACACCAGATAAGCACAAAAACGTATCATGGATCCCAATCACTTGATTTATTAGATAATGAGTTGCTTCTACATTTATGTCAACACCCTACTTTGTCAAAAATCAGGATCTTGTCACAGAATTTCACCTTTCAGATTGAGGGTAGAAGGCAAATACCATGAACAAGAAAAAAAGAAAAACAGTATGTAATATGCATATGCATGATACCTGTATCTGACAAGCAGACTGTAAAGCATTAAATGCATCATGAAAAGCAGCAGCATGGATCCATAACCACAAATATCGTGTCTGATTGTTCTGCTTCTTTTCTTTATCATTATAAGTACTGCTCTCTTTCACGTCTCTGTCTACCGTTGCTTTGAAAGCATCAGGAGAATATGGGGACCATAAGTATGTTACAGGTGTAATTGATCCATAAGGTGACTCCCCAACTTTGTGTAACTGTAAAATAATTAGTCATGGCTATATTTTTGCCACATCATACAGAACATTTTGCTTGAGAATATGCAAAAAAATAAATAGATACACAAGTTTCCTCTATAAAACGACTTACCATTGCAGTCCCATAGCATAGTCCACTCAATTCAGCTATCAACATCTCTGACATGGTTTCTACTAAAGGTGGAGAAGGCTCAAGTACCTTTCTTAAAACATTCAGTAGTGAAACCTGATAATAATAAAAAAGACACCATCAAAATTGACAGAATAAAGATAGTATCAAGGTTGCAAAAAAGCCTTCGTAATGGACTTGTATAGTATGCAAAGATCTCCTTCCTAATGATATAGACAGATGTGAATTCCAAACAAAAAGAGAAATCGTGTAATAGAGCCCAAAAGAATTTTGGCAAGTCATCTTTATTAACTCAAGACATAATATCTGCATTTGTCTCAAAGACTAATCTAACAAAGAGAATAAGTTGATTTCAGTACTTCCTCTAGCAGAATGCCAATGTTAAACAATGACTCTTAAGAGGCAAGGACTATACTTTCCTCAGGACCCTCCAACTGAACAGCACTATAATAGCTTGCATCATGCAACAACGCAGTGGACTTTGACCACTTCAACACAGCCCTTGATCCTCTGCCTCTGCATGTCAAAAAACAAAATATCATGGGAATGCATATTAAGTTCCCTCTAACCTGAGGTGAAGACAGCCCATTCCTTGTGCGTATAAAACATGGGCACTAACTTGTACTAATGAGAATTTGATTGCTAAAAGTAAATATCAATATTATTTTTTGGCTACCAAACAAAGTTAAGCCTGAAATGTTCCCCAAATTTTTAGAACTCATCTTGCTAAAAATCTAGCTAAGTACTTGTTTTGTTTGAATCTGCATGTCTTTTACTGCTTCCAAATTTAAAAATTTGCCACTATTAGCAATTATATATGCTTCAAAAAGATTTGTTCTGTGAAGCATTTGAACACTGCCGTAAATCACAAACAACAACCACAAAAAGATTTATTCTCAGTAACTTTAAGTTGCTTGTTTGACATTATGCTCCAAGTGAGGATTAATATTAGTGCTTTGCAGATATAAAATTGAACCTCAAACAAAAACAAATCTATTATCTTACCACTTAACAACAATGGAGCAACCCACAAAAACATTATCCTAGAAAAGAAATCTTGAGAAGTTTCATATGATAAAAAATACTTATATTCATTACCAAGAACTTTGCTTGTCATTACTTAGAAAAACTGATAAAATTGCAAAAACTCTAAAGATAAGCACACAAGGCAATTTCAGTCTCATAAAATTGCATCTAATTTTGCAGAATAAATTGCATCAAAGTTACAGATCAAAATTGCACTTTTTCTT
Organism: Sequoia sempervirens; assembly: GCA_007258455.2. Taxonomy (NCBI): domain Eukaryota; kingdom Viridiplantae; phylum Streptophyta; class Pinopsida; order Cupressales; family Cupressaceae; genus Sequoia; species Sequoia sempervirens. Next base: position 18,169 of record VDFB02382113.1, read on the forward strand.
TTAGATATTTTCAAACAGTCTGGCTAAAACAAGGTTAGAAGTTATAAACATCTGAAGCAGCGAAAGATCACCTAGGGAAACCAAAAGCAGACTACTGGAGAGCATAAATGGTAGTAAAAGATTTGAATATGCATGAGACATATGCAATATGAAAAACAGTAGTACCTTCATGTACTATGCTTAAGAGTTTACAAATGGCAAAACAGCAGCGGACTAAAAAAGTAATCTGTACAAGCATCTCTGCCTTATCATAAAATTCCAAGGGAAAAGCTAGGCACAAGTGCTATATTTGATATGCCTGTTAATTAAATTAGACGACCCTGTAATATTTTAGCAGTTCAGAATTTTACCATCTCAAGGTGTTTTAACTATGAGACGGACCATATGGATACCATATGATTGCCACCCACCATTAATTGCCAGTAAATTGATTGTTAGCAGGTACTCACAGTGAAGGGGATCAATATCAGTCCTTTAAAAATCCCATTTTTAATATTTTGAGTTATGATTCATTTCTACATTATACATTGAATTTCCCCTTTGTCTCCGTCAAAACAAGAAGGAAGTAATATATCAAACACAAACTCTACCTTCTTGTAATGTCCCCTCCTAGTTAGGATTAGTGGGTATCACCTCTAGCCAATTTCCGAGTTCCTGTTGGCTAGGAGGCTTTGTTAAGGGACTCAGTTCCAGTTGAGTTGGTGTTAATTGTCGGGTATTTCTATTTTTAGTAGGGGTCAATGGATGGGGTTGCCTGCGATGAGCCTTAGTATATTCCCATTGTTCTTCAGTTTGGGCCTTTGGACAATGACTTGCTATTTTTAGCATTTACTAAAAATAGTAAGTCCATTTTGGTGCTTGGACTATTCTGGCTTGCCAGTATTAGCATTTTCAGATGGCTAAAGTCACTTGGTAAAATTATTTTAATATTTGGCTAATGTTCTTTAAAAGAATGTTAAAAAGGTAACTTTATATTATAAAGTTAAAAAGGGGTCATAAGGGGGACTTTATAAAAGTGACCAAGGTGCTTAGCCTTATCACTTTAAAGTTGTTTTTAAAAAGCTAAATACCCCTTTACCTTGGGCGTCCCACTTTGGATGGAGAAATTTTAAATTAAATTTAAAATTAAACTTCAATTCTTGGCATGGGTTTAGAGTTTTGGTCGCCCAACTCAAGGAAGGAAAATAAAACACTTTTGGAGGCTCATTTGAGAGGTTATGCTAGAGATTGTTTATGGTGTTATGCTGCTGGTTTGAAGCCAGAGATTGCAGGACGGAGTTGAGGACGATACCCCTCATTTCGAAGACTAGCCCCGGTAGTGAAAGACCTTGCTCAGGCTAGTGAAGGGTGTTTTCAGTCAGAGAACACAACTGGGCTTTCAAGGATGAAGACATTTCAATACTTCTAAGTGGTTTGCAGTAGGATTTTTGGTGTGAGATTGCTAGTGTGGTGTGGTGTGATAATATTTTCAGTTTTGGTGTGATTTTTGGTGAGTTTTCTGGAGTTTTCAGTTTGCCTGGAGAATCATTTTTATGTCCATAAGTCAAAAAGGAAAAAAGATATCAAAATGGGTATTTCAAATATCATCATTCCTACCTAGGGCGCCCCTTTCAAAGCTGGTTGCAGATTTTTTGGTGAAGGATTTATTTTTCTAGAGCGAAATCGCCCTTCTTGGATGGTACAACCTTCTTGGTTGCTATGCATAGGGTTTGTTGGACTGAAAGGTAGTTTGTTCATCATTTTCTAGCACGCTTTTGCCTACCAAAAAAGACTATACAACTGGGTATCATCATCGTTCAACTTGGGATCAAGGCATACTCGCAGGAGAAGCTTCCAGTTTGCTGTTAGAACTCATTTCCAGGTCTGATATAGTGTTTAAATTCTGATTTTTGCAATGCAAACACCTTCATATGCAATGAAAAAACTTCATGGAAACAAATGCAATCAGCAAACAGCAGCAGGGTATACACAGAAAAAATAAAAATAAAAAAATTGGGGTAGATTATTACACTTCTTTTGACAAAGCGGATATGGCCTTCTTATGAAGTTTGCTCAATTCCACTAGAGTAAGCATGAGTCAACTGGTGTCTCAAATTAAAATAGCTAGAAATTTAGATCAACATATGTAATTCAGCTGATCGATAATTTCTTTTCATGCAGAAAATACTAGAGGAGCTGTCTTGAAAGTTAAGGCAGAGCTGGACTTACAAAAAAGATTGCAGGAATTCTGAGATACAGAATGAATGACAAGGCAAACTAGCTCAGAAGAATTTCTCATCATGTTTTTTGGGTTCATCTTCTGTAGTTTTGTATTGTCTTAAAGACTCTAGTACTGGAAGCATGATGCTCTGTAGCATTAACACTCAAGCTATAAGATATCTGATTGATTTGGCAAGACTGTTAAGCACTCCAAATGCATATTAAATTGCTCTTGGGGCTTTTGGTTCCAGTGCCAGCAATGATTGTCATGAATTTAACACACAAATGGGCAGCAGAAGCCTATGCACTAATATTGTGCTTCCACGTACATACATGATCCAACAAACATCTAGGGGCATTTAGGTGACATATGCATGGCCAAATCCAGAAAATATCAATGACAATAAACATTTTTTTGGTATTTTCTACATTTCAATAATCTGCATTTTTGGAGGCCATTAGAGTGGTATTGCTCCTTGAGACTTTCCCCAACTGATTAGTAGGGGTATCACAGGCTACCCTCCAAGCAAATCAATGAGGTCAATTGGAAACCTTTCCAATTAGTCCAGTTTTCAGCCAATGGGCTAGGAGTTATGACCCCACCAAGTTGGGGTTCCAAATTTAAATAGTTTTTTAGTATGTTTTTAGTTTTGTAGTTGATCTGTCCTCATCCTGCTATCTATTTCAGCTTCCATGGAGAACACAAGTATAGTGACTCTTTGGTTTCCAATGAGAGCCATAATTTACTAATTTTAGAATTTTTTCTAGTTTCATTTGGAAATGTATAAATGGGCTGAATTTGAAGCTATGTGGTAGTGTAATAGGCATACCTCCCTTCCACAGAGTTTCCAGATTTGTATGAGCTCTCAACTTTCAATAAAAACTATCTTATTCAGATTCAGTAATTGTTGTTTCATATTTGCTTTTTTTGTCAGTTACTAGTTACAATACATCCAAATCAATGCAATGATAGTACTCAAGTCTTCAATGGATCACTTTGAGATCTAACATTATATCACCTAGTAAAGCCTTGGATAATAGGAATTTAAAGAGATTAATGAGCACATCCATCCATCATTAAAAGGTTTGGCAGCTTTCCTTATGTTGACAATCTATTCATATATAAATCAAATGAATCCTTATCAGCAAGGTTGCATTGTTAACCACCATTTAATTGTCTTCGTCAATCAATCATTCAAACCATTCATCAAGCCTTCAAGTTCAAGGTAATACTTCACTAGTTCACACTGAAATCTTTGTTTGAGTGTTGTTTCATTTTTCTGAATTTCATTTAGCATTACAATAGGAATATGTATATTTCATTGTTTAATATTCAAATAAACAAAATCTAAAAGTCAAACATTTCTTGCATTGCCGTTTTTTCCTTTTTTTAAAACTCATTTTAAAATTTAGAAGTGCTATTTTTTTTATTTTAAGGTGTTAAATTAAATATTTATATATGCAAGTTCTTAGCACTACAATTCATAAATTATCAAATGTTGTTTTTCAGGCTTAAGGTTGAAAGAACAAGGGCTGCAACTTTTGTGTATCCTCTGCTTTGGCATTTCATGTGAACTGAAGTAAGAAAAAAAAATCCTTGTGTCTTGTATTGGTGTGAATAGAGTTATAACCAATTGCATGATTCCGTCCAAGGACATGGCACCGACCTTTTGGCAGATGGATGCATCAATGATGTTCTCTTGGTTGTAGAGATTTCTGCTGACCTTTTTCCATCTATCAAATATGTCATTCTGGTGAGGGAAAGACAATTGAATTCACACCAAATGTAGTCATCATAGAACCATCCCGATTGCATAGGTTTGATGGTTTTCAGTTCTCCTCAGGATCATCCTTCATTACACATGCTGATTCTTTGAGCAGGCTTTGGTACAAAGAAGTTTGGTCATCTAAACGACAAGTATCTTCAACAATTGAGCACATAAGACATGGTGATGGGTCTTCCTAGGATTGCATGCGCTGAGGGAGTTTGTCAAGGTTCTATACTTGGCAAACATCATTGCGATCCCTTTCCAAAAGGTATGGCCTCTTGTACCAAGGCACCCCTTGAGCTGGTTCATAGTGATCTTATGTCATTCACAACTCCATTTCTAGGGGCCAAGTATGTGTGTAATGTCCTCTTTTGGTAAATTCCTGGTTTTAGGCCTGTAAAACAGTAATCATCACTAAAAACTGATCTTAGTTATAACAAGTATCGACTTTACGGTAATATTCAAATTAATAAATAAAATATTATAATATTGAGAGCAATATATCATTGCTAAAACATCATAATAGTTAGATCTATAGTTCATAGCATCATTAACATTGGAATTCAAAATATCTTAACATCATTAATGATTATTCCAAGGCATATTCCTATAGCCAATCATATTAGGAATTCACTTAAAAATTTAAAATGTTTCCAAACCACAATCTCAAGGACGGTTGTCCTTGTATTAAGAGAGCATGGGTGGATCCTCATCCATCCATCTCGGGGTGGCATACATGAGAAGACCCTCAAGCCTAGGAGCACTCATTCGCCTCACAAACAACGCAGGATCTTAGGACCACTCCATCCCTCAATCCACCTTGGAGGCACTCCATCCTCGATCAAGCCTAGGACCACTCATTAGCCTCCCTGCCCACAAGCATGGCAGGAGCTCCATTCCATCTATCTCGGGATGGAATGCTTGATAAGATGCATGAAGATTTCCTTCCTCAACAAGCCCTCCTGACCCACAAGCACTGCATCTTGGGGTGGCGTGCTTAATGAAGGAAAGGTCGATACTTCACCTCTCGTGAATTCAAAAGGTTGATCGGTCTCCCTATTTGCAAAACAATTCTATTAATTCAAAATAGATTGCTAAAGGACTTTACTATATTAATTGGTAATAAAATATCATTAAGCAATTATAATGTGTGTGTGTGTGTGTGTGTGGCTATTCCTAATTTATATTCTAAAATTATCCTTTAACTTACTCCCCAATAATATGCTTGCTGAAAACAATATTTATTTCCAATAGATATCTTATATTTCAATTTCTTAGTTTTCCTTTTTCCAATCTCCTTTACTTGATGCCTCTCCCCAATGAAATTTCCTCCCCTTTATATCTTTAAATTAGAGGGAGCCATACCTCTTCATCAAAATCGCTGCCCTTACAAAAGTCACACCTCATCATAACCAAACGCTGCCCAAAACTCTTAATTTTATTTAATTAAATGCCTTTTTGGAATCGCTGTTAATAATATCCTTTTAACCATAATCAATCTCTTTACTAGGATCACTATTTAATATTTAATTCATTAAGGCTGTGATTTTGACAAGGCTGTAATCTCTTTAGCTTAGAGGTCGGTTTGTGATTTATGGCGCCGACATAACAATGTGTCACCTTTATTGATGACTTCTCACAATGCACATGGATATACTTTCTCAATACAATAGCAAGGTTTTCACCACTTTCAAGACCTTTCAAGCATTTGTGGAGAAGCAATGTGGTCTTTCTATTCATTGGATATGCACAAAGAAAGGTGGGAGTATGTGAACTAGGCATTTCAAGATTCCTATAATGAGCATGGTATTCAATATCAGCAAAGAGTTCCTTACACTCCTCAATAGAATGGTATAGCCAAGCAAAAGAATGGGATGTTAGGAGAGATGACTAATTGCATGATTCAATTTAAGGACATGACACCCAACTTTTGGGCAGTAGCACTCAATTCTGCTAACTACATTCAAAACCATATACCCCACGAGGTAGTGTAGCATATGACTCCCATGGAGGCTTGGTCCCATGTCAACCCTGATGTGTCTTCTTTTTGAGTATTTGGCAACGAGGCTTGGGCATTCCTTCTAGCTAGCAAAAGGCTATAAAAAAGAGTCAACCTTTGATTTCTGTTGGCTATTTTGAAGATGTGAAGGCTTACAAGATATTTGATCCTATCACACATGATGTTTTTTTTGGTAAAATGTCTAGTTTGATGAACACTTCACACATATGGACACAACATCACCTACTTCTCACTCACTACCTACGCCTCTTTCATCTCTAGAGAATTGTTTGCTTCTTGGGAATGATGAAAATGGTCTTGGTCCACCACCTCCTAGTGCAAAGTCTTTGCCACTTTGCCCCATTAGACCCATAATACCCTTGAGGAGGTTGGACCTTTGACTATTGATACTACAAATTCCTAACTAACTCGTTCACAAACTGTAAGTGTCAATCTTTTTGAGTCATGCACATTCAAATGATCCTCAACGTTTTTCAAATGCCACAGGTATTCCAAAGTGGAGCAATATCATGGTCAAGGAGTATACTTCCTTGATGAATAATCATACATGAGATATCGTACCTCTTCCCAAGGGAAGAAAGTTGGTTCGGTGCAAGTGGGTGTACAAAACCAAATATGCGACAAATGGGTCCATTCCCAAGTACAAAGCACATCTTGTGGCTAAGGGCTTTTCACAAGCTAAGGGCATTGATTATTCTAGACCTTTGCTCCTATAGCCAAGATGGACTATATTCATCTTTTACTTTCTCATGTTGCATCACAAGGATGGCCAAAATTTATCGAACAGATGTGAAGAGCACCTTCTTGCATGGTGATCGCCATGAGGATCTCTATGGAGCAACCTCCAAGTTTTGTATAGAACTCTTCACTTGTTTGTAGGCTTTGTCATTCATTGTATAGTCTCAAAAAATCCCCCAAGGCTTGGTATGAGAAGATGGATAACTTCTTGCTTGCTTTTGGCTTCTCTTGCTACCATTCTAATTCAAATATTTACACTCAAAGACATGGGGAAGTTCTTTTTATACTTGTTTTGTGTGTGGATGACTTGATTCTCACATGTAGTTCCCACCTCCACGGTGCTCAAAGAGCATTGATGGAGCAATTTAATATAACCAATCTCAAGCTTTTATGTTTCTTCCTTGGCCTTCAAATTCTTTAGACTTTTGAAAGGATTTCCAATTTTCAGCAAATGTATGCTCTTGATTTGCTTCAAAGATATGGCATGACTGATTACATACCTAACCCCACTCCATTCCAATTAGGTGTCACATTGTCTAGCAATTGTAGTACACCTAGATTTGATTCTATATTGTATGGCAACTAGTTGGTGGTATTTTGTACTTGACACACAATCATCTTGATATTTCCTTTGTTGTTAGTCTTGTTTCCATTTCTCTCAAGATCCTCATGAGAATCATTGGAAAGCAATGAAATATATCTTGAGATATATCCAAGGCACTTCACATTTCAGCATTCACTACACATCAAGAGCTTCTTGGATTTTGCACTTCACTACTTGAATCTGCTTCTAGTTTTTTCTATTGCCTTGGTTTTGGTCCGATTGCATGGTCTTGCAAGAAACAAACAACTATTGCATTATCATCTACTACAGAAAGAGTATCAAGGAGTGGTCCTTGCTAGCTAGGATATTCTTTGACTTTGCTAATTGATGACAAAGATTAGCTTTCCTCCTAATCACCCCACAACTCTTCAATGTGATAATCACAATGTCATCCACATTTCATGCAACCTAGTGGCGCATCAACAAACTAAACATATTGAGATCTACATGCACTTCATTCAACAACTCATAAATGATGGTGTTCTAAACTTGGAGTATTTTCCTTTTAAGGAGTAGGTTGTAGACATCTTCACTACACATTTGGCATTGCCTCGTTATCTTCACTTGTGATTGATGCTTGGGATGAAAGAAGTTGTCCTTGGGGAGCCATCTTGAGTCCTCCCTCCTCCACTTGTACATGTTTCTTTTCATGTTTTCTCTCTTTTGAAGAGGGGTTTTTTCTACAAGTTTTCTTCCTTTTCTCTATTTGTTAGAGATCTATTTTATGTATGTTGTCAGAACCCACCTTTCAATCTTTTGCTCTTTTCTTTTTGTCCCTAAGTTGCACTTAAGAGGGTGTTGATGTAAGCAAGGTTATTCCCTAACCAATTTCCCTTTTGTGCCCTTTCCACACCTAGTTATTTAAGTTGACTTAGGGCATTTACTTTTGTGTCTCATGTCATGAGATCATAACACTTGTCATAATCACATGTTGCCACCCTATGTCTCACCCTTGCCTACATATCCAAGAGTCCTCTATGTACTTTTCATTCCATTGCATTGTATACTTTTATATCAATATTGGCATCATAGCGTTTTCATTGCTTCTCTCTTGTGTGGAAGGTTATTTTGGTCTTGCAAATGATTCTTTCTCCTATGAGTCCTTTTGGTGATTTCAACATCTTGAGTCTTTGCATTATGTTTATACAATAAATTTAATCCATTCATTTCATTTTTGCACTACCACTCTAAGTTCTCATAGCAAGAGTGATGATTTTGTCAAGGGTCCCTTCAATAAGAAGGCCCCTTTAAAACAATTTGCTTCTAGAATAAAATCAAACAAATCTAGTAGATTTTTTTATTTTTATTTTTTTTGGGGGGTCAAGGACCTTAGCTATTGGAAATGTCATTTTTGTGGCATTGAATTCCAAGGCAACATTATTAGAGTTAACATAGATCTCATTCACATCCCAATCAAAAGCATTGGACTATGTGGCATTTTGTCACTTAAACATAGGGTAGAAATATAGAGATTGTTTGGTATTGGCAATGAGCATGACATACCACCTACTACTATGATATTGAGGGATACTAGTACTTCCTAATAGCCATAAGTGCCTCTTTTTTTCCAATGCATTAGAGCCTAAGGGGAAAAGTAGGGTGTCAAGTTCATCTCCCAACCTAGTGGCAGAGATGCTTAATGAGCAAATGAAAGATGAAGCAAATGATGTAATTAGCAAATTATTCTTTGCCAATGGCATTCCATTCCTTGTTCATTCTAAGATTATAAGGGCAAGGCCTTCATATGTGCCCCTAGAGAGACAAAATTGAGGACCACTATCTTGGATAAAAATTGTTCCAAGATTAACATTCTTAAGGAGAAAATTAAGGCCGCATGGGTCACAAACAAAAGTGGCATTACCATGGATGGGTGGACAAACATTAAGCATCATCCACTCATCAATATGATGATGACATGTATGGAGGATCCTTCCTTAGGGTTGTCAACTTATCGAAGCACTAGATGAATGCAAAGTTTCAATTTCACATCCTCAAAGATGCTATTGTGGTTGGGTGCATGAATACAATGCAATTCATGACAAATGCAGCCTATGTGTACAAGATAGCAAGGAAGTTGGTTGAAGGGACCTACAAACACATATTAGGCTCCTCATCATGTGCATGAAAAGCACAATGGATTCAAGGACATGGGGAAAATTAGATCAGATCAAACATATAGTAGTGGATGCTAGAGATGTGGAAACATTTACCTACAATCACCACACATTGCATGCACAATTTTAAACCTCTTGTGACTAGATATGTCTCACACTTCATTATGTTGCAGAGGATGATTGAGATGCAAGATCCATTGCAACTAATGATCATGACACAAGAGTGGAATCGATGGGCTATGCCCAAGGCAAAGTGGGGGAAGAAGGTGAAGGAAGTGATGAAGATCATATATAGGGACTAACGCTCCAAACCTTTGGGAGATGTATGAGTGCATTGATAGCATGTTCAAACAAATGAAGGTCATTGTACAAATAAAAAAACCCCACCTTGTAATTCTATAATGAACACGTTCAACATATCATCAATAGAGGTGGAATAAACTCAACACTCTCTTACACAAGGTTGTCAATGCATTAAACCCGAAGTGATACATACATGCAAAGGCCTAGTAAAGTTGCTCCTATGAAAATGTTGAGGTGAAGAGAGGCTTAATGAAGGCAACTTTGAAGATGTATAATGTTGAGTATACCATCACCATTTGTCATGAGTGGACCATTTTTGCCACTCAAGGGACATCCAAAAGAGGCAAAGTTGAATAAGGAGACTAAGGCATAGAAAGAACCAATAATATGGACTCTACATGAGCACTATTCAATGACAACACCACTACCATTTGCCTCCTCTTCTACTACAGAAATAAATTGGTCTAAAGACAATTGCATCCACTCTATCAAGAAGAATAACCTTACCTCTAGGAAAGCAAACAAGCTTTTAATTATTTGTGGTGCCTTGCATCTCACAAATTGCAATATGCTTATGTCCAAGGAGAGTCCAACAACACAATTGGATCTAGACCTAGGGGAGCCAATGCAAATTGATGAGAATAAAGCAAAAGCAATGAGGAGTTTGCCACAATGTTTGGGAAGGATAATTAGAGCATAGACACATACTTGGACTCAACTCAAACTCAAAAGACCAAAAACTTCTGACTTGACAACTTACAAAATACTTAATTTTCTTTAAAAAACACAAATTTTATGCTAATAACAGTTACAAAATGTATCAAAGGAGTGTATAAAATGTTGACAAAGTGTTATACCTCAGCTAGTTGATACTATTATGAATTTATGATGATTGTCTTCAAAAATCATCATCATAAATTGCATATCTAGACAAGTTAAAAATTACAAGATTTTACAATTTCCTCTTCCCATTCTACTAAAAAATTGGGGATAGGGTATAGTCCTTGCACTCAATTGTGGCTCCTCACTCAACCTAGAAGGTTGCAACTATGGTTCCACCCTTCTATTAGATGGCAATGACTCCTCTACCTCATGTTTGACAAATTCTATATTGATGCCATCCAATCCAATCTCTCTTGCTTCTACTACATCTACCACCATCCATAAATTGACTCTCAAACTTAACAATCTTGTCCTCTATAAACAAAAAGGACCCCTCATCCTATGCAGTCCAGTCATTATAGGGATCAATCTCATTCAAATCAATAAGCTCGTATGATTTGTCCTCCACCTTTCTTGTGCAAAGCCGAAGGTTGTATTGCACAAAACCAAGTCACTAGGGCATTGTGCAGTTAAATTATAGCACTTCATGTGAATAGATTCGAACTTCAATTACATTCACAGCCAAAAAAGGTAAAAAAAGTTGAAAAAAGTTCAAATTTAAAGGGCTAACTTTTGAAGATTTGGGGTATTTCCACCACAATCTTCCCACCAAAAACTTGTAAATAAGCTATTCAAAATTTTCTAAGCATGTAATATTTTATTAATCATTGTAATGTGTAAATTGTACAATTTAAGAAAAAAATCCAATTTTTGTTACTTGGAGTCTAAGTGGATCTCCCTCAAATAGTAGGTGGTGAAGAAAAGAGCACCCCTTAGCTTGTAATTCTACAACTCTAAAATAATAAAGCATATCACCTCAACCTCAATGTTATCATGTTAATGCATGTTGAGAGACCCTCTATAATCTCCCCATTAACATCTACAAAGCTACTAGAGAAGAAAAACTTGGGGTTGACATAGCACCTCACTACATGAATGGGATCAATGCACCTCTACTCAACGATATCCCAAATGGGATCAAAGCTATCTTTGTCCTCCGTATACTAGTTTTGGATGGCCTCTTTGGCCCTATCCATGACCTTATAAATGCACCTTGTTGCATTTTACTCCCAATCTACCGAGCACAAAACCTTCACTAAAGACTTCAACACCTACAAAATACAAACAACTTTAAATTACAAATAAATTAAAATAAGTAGTCATAAAATTTGAAAATGAAGGATTCAATTTGAAATTTTAATTAAAATTTTAAGTTACCTTGAAAATCTCTACAACTCTCTTCACAAAGGCATCATAAAAAACTATCTTTGTGTTCCTCTCTCCATCAATCTTCTTTAAAAATGTTGGTCTAGCCATGGTTGACTTATAAACATATGCTTCAAGGATGTCAATGAATCGCAAATGCTTTGCAATATTAGAAAGTAAGTTGCATACCTTGGAACACCCAATCACACAAGCTCCTTCCCCTTGATGTGATCTCTCAAGTTGAGAATCCAAGGTTGATTATAAACATATTTTGTGACGTTCCTTAATCTTCTAAGGCTAGTCTCACCCAATCAATTTTACACCTCTCCTCCAAAAGAAGGTCAAGGCAATGGACTACACAAGGAGTCTAAAAGAGTAATGGATGCCTCGCTTCAAGCATTTCTCAACTGCCACATATGCAGCTGCATTGCCAATCACAACTTGCACCATATTCCTTATGCCCACCACTAAGACAATCTCCTCCAACATCAAGCTCAAAATTTCTACATTATTTATTTCGTTGGAGACATCAATTGATTTCAAGAAAAGCAACTTTGCCATTTGAAACCACCAAAAAATTGATGAAGGTGCAATTCCTTCCATTGGTCCATCCATTTGAAAAATGGTGCACCCGAGCTTTTGCCATTATTTATTTTGATCTTCCACAATTGTCTTTGCACCTAAAATAGCATCCTACAGCAACCTCCCACTTAACTCTTTTAGAGAGGGTATCTTGTACCCTTTTCCTACAACTTTCAATGATGTTAGCAAATATTCCTAGTATGAGGTCTTCGCCACATTTAAGGGAAAGTTGTAATACCAAAAAATTGCACACACTTTATCTACTTCTTTGTGCTCCTTTGTTCCACCCTATACTTTGCAATAAAGATTGTGCTCCAGATATGTTTCTAAGCACAAAAAACCCTTTAACAAGCCTTTGTTCAAGTTGGACAAGGTGTATGTGCCACATATGCATGAACAACAACTAGAGCCCACCATATTTGTCATATTTACCTCCATTTCCTCAACCAAGTTGAGATTAATGGTTGCTGCTATAGTTGCCTATGTCCTCACCCTCTTTAATTTCTTCTCATTCAACAAAGCAAGGACTACTTGCATCTCTCATTTAGCCTCTTTTGTGGCATTTTCATATAGCTTGGTGTTGTAATCAGAAATGCTTGCAATATGGTATTTTGAGGCAATTGATACCTCCATTAAGCTTCTCCATGCACAAGAGACAAATTGCACTCCCTAATACCCATTGTGGCATACTTCCAAGAAGGGTCACGACTTCCAACAAGACTTTTGTTTGTTGATTCTAAAGTTGATGTAGAGATGGATGTAAATGTATGTTACCCCTCAACATTTTTAAAGACAAAAAAGTAGCACTTAATAAAATACACTAATTTGAACAATCACATTTTCCAATATAAATGGCAATTGAATAGCAATAGCATTAATTAATTTTTACTTTTTTAAACATTTTTTTTACCATAAAGCATAAACCCTATATTTATGGGGGAAAAGAAAACAATTTCATTTACAAAAACTTGTGTAAAACAACAATAAAATTTATGTAAATTGAATCCAATCCATTTAAAATTATAAAATTTACATGTTATAAAAAATTTAACATACTAGAAAGATTTTACATGCTTTAAAAAAAGGGAAAAAATAACTAACCTAAAAACCCAAAATTCCTCAAATTTGCTCTTCAAATCTGCCAAAAACTCACTCCAATTCACTCAAGAATGCTCAAATGCTAGTGTGATCTTTCCCTATGGACATGTTGGGCTTATAAAGGCAAAAAATATGTATTCAATGTCTAAAACATGTTTCTTCTGCATATTTTATGCTCCTGACTTTCCAGTTTGGTGCAGCATGATTTTTTCCCTCAAACTCCCCAAGTACTTGCCCAAGTCAAACGTCAAAACTTGCCAACAGCTCATTCTATAGTCTCAACAAGTGAACATTGAGAAAACTTGGCATTCAAACAAACTAATGAGTACTCAGTGGGTAGTTAAATTATGGATCAGAGTCTTATATTATTAGGACATTGGCCCATTGTACTTCAATGTAGTCATCATATTGAAATTTTAAATATAAGAATATATTGATATTCATCATTTTCAATGCATTATGTTCAATAGTTTATAGTTTCAATAACTTTTCAAGTACTATATTATATTTGCACCACCATTTTCCTATCATCCCCAGATTTGGGTCCACAGTCCCCCTATTCCCAAAACCCATCACTACATCTCAAAACTTCATGGAACTATGCTTTTCACCAAGGCCATTTTTCATGTTCAGATTGTGCAAAGACATAAATGCTTTAGAATGAAATATAAATTTATCAAACAACAATTTGCAATCCTTTAATTTTTGTGTTTGACATATGGGAGGTCATATGTGTGTCACCCACCATTGACACCAATAAATTGATTGTTATCAAATACTCATGATGATGGTAATCAATAGCAATTTTTTCTGTCCCATTTTATTATTTGCAAATCTATCTTACATTTTTTGCATTCAACACAAAATTTCTGAAATTTTCTATGTGCAAATGTGTATATAGAAATCAACCTAGAAAATGCTAACAACATGAAAATTTATTTAATCTCTCCACAGCATATATGTACAAATAGATATAACTAATCTAATATGACTCACTAGAGTGCCAAGCACACAGATATAAATTCTGGAGTGTCCTGGGTGCCTTGCAAATTACAAAGAGATTGCTCGACTAGTTATGGACATCGTGCACAATATCCACTTATCTCACACTTGAGGGTTTTTGTCGCCAAGGTTGTAAATAGCTGCATACTTAAGGGGGGTTTGTCCTAAAATTCCAAATTGTTGTAGTAGCATTATAGCTCTAGTTGAAGTTTGATTTGTTTTTATTTGCAAAAAGATAATCTTCTTTGTCTTGAGTGCTCCTGTAAAACCTCAATTGCAGCAAACCCCAATCAATGGAAATCAATTTCATAATTGGTGGTAGAAACCGATAATTAACTCACCCTTAAATGTGGGTAATAACTAAAGACAACTTCTAAATTAGCTGTGATAACTAACAATACTAACTGGGAACTAATTGAACACATAACTGAGAGTGGTAATTGGGAACTAATTCACCTTATTCCAAATGAAGACTAAGATTTAGTCCTAAATCTAGCTTTATTTCCATGCTAACAAAAACTCCATTTAGCACTCAAATTAAAATAGGGACATTGTAAGTCCTCCCCTCCCAAGATTGCTTGTCCTCAAGCAAGACAAGCCTAGGTGATCAAGGCTATCAACCCACTTTCAAGAGGCATCCTCCCTCTAGTGATCAAAAACCTTCTATGACCATGCTTGCTAGTGATGCCTCATGTGTCTCCAAACTCTATACCACCATGCATAGTTGAGGCTCTCCCTTGTCATCGAAATATATCTCAATCAAATGTACCTACCCTTTTACCAAGCAACGGTGTCAAGTCCCAAGGCTCTTTACCATTAAAGCATAATTGTTTCCCTCACATCTCATAGCAGGTCATGTCACCTTGCTGTAGACTCTCAAAGGTGTGTCCTACCTCCTAAAGGCTCATGGATTGAGAGGCTACAGCCCCATATTTCTACATGCTCTTGTACCCACACATCCAATGGTAGAATTTTGAAAGGATCAGCTAGATGTAGTGGTCTCCCGTGTTAATGATTCAAACGAAGAAGAGATGAGGCAGTTAGACTGTTCCCATGTCAAGGCACTTTTAATGCCTGCCTACAATGAATTTGGGCCAAGGGCACTAAATTGACCTTTGAGGGGCTCTTTCATCCCTTCCATGAAAAGGAACACCACACATCTCTCTCATATATCAAGTACCATTAATGCTATCCTCTAAAACTCAGCCACATAATCATCCACCATGCCTTGGTGGTGTAGCTATGTGAGCTCCCTAAACTACTCTTCAGGGTCTTGCCTCTCAAATCTACCTGCCAATCTTTCACAAAATTTCTTATAGGCAATGATATGGTTGTGCCCTTGAGTCACTAGACCGCAATACCATTTGTGGGCACACCCTTCGACTTGAATGATCGAAAATTCAATTGCTTCTTCTTCATACATTGGCTCAATGAAAAATATGTGTCCAGCTTCTAAATACACGCTCTAGCTAAGGTTTTGTTGGCTTCATCAAACAAGGGGATAGTGAGCTTTCCCAACCTGCTTTATAAGTCTTTATGAGACTTGTTCAGAGTGATTTTACTTGCATTTTTTGTTCTGATTTTGTCTTTACTTGCATTTTAAGTTATGATTTTTGTCTTCAGCATACCAAAATTCATGAGTAATGTTAGAATATTGTCATTGATGTCAAAGGAAACATGCAACAATATATTAAAAACATGCATCAATATATAATATTATAAAGTACATGCAACAATATATGAAAGACATGCAACGATATATTCCCCATTGGTGCCAGTTATGAATAGAACAAAAGCGTGGAATTGGATAATTGGATAGAACAAAGTGCCTCAGATTACACAATCAGATTTGTTGATAAAACAAAGCACCACAACTGAAAATTCAGATTTGAAAATCTCTTACTAAAAACAAAAAAAGAAAGCATAAAAATAGCATGCAGCTAAAAATCAGATTTGAAGATCTATTGCTAAAAACAGGAAAATGTAAGAACTCTTCTTCTTCACCCTTCTGAAATTTTTGTTTTAGCTTGGATGTTTTTTTGCAATTTTTTGTGTTTTCAAGGTTTTTATGCTTTTTTTGGTATTTTTGAATATAAAAATATGAATACCAAACATAAAGAAATATGCAAACTGAGACAACTACTGCTTCAATGATAAGAGTAATCTTCCATTTATTTAATCAAGCTTTTTATACATGGGCATACCCGAGAAAATGGAGATTATTTGCTACTGTCTTGTACTTGCTGCTAAAAAGCAACTTAATAAAAATTTGATTCAGCCTTGATATGTAATGATCCTCCTCTAAACTGGTGCGGCTGGGGTTTGCAGGGCTAGGCGCCTCTCCTCAAATTTTATCTGATTTATTTGTGCCCTTCAAAGCTGAAATCGCCCCTATCCTCCAAATCACTCTTGCTGCTGCAAATGGGTTGCGAAAAGGCAAGTCATCCCTCCTTGAATGGAGATCCAGCAATTACAAGAAATTATTGGAAGGGTGCTGCTCAAACTCCGAATTCAATGATAGATAATTGCACTCAAACCCTCTGATTGTTCTCACCAATTTTGCACAAATGGAACCTCTGTATGAAGTCCCCCTGAATGCCAGATTCAATGGATATTTCACCACCTCAAATGGCTGCAACATTGAAGAATGTATTGTTCTCCAATGGCTCGAAGAATGAAACCCTTGGCTCCCTTCTCACAAACAATTTTCATCAAATCAAATGCTCAAGAATGAAATGGCTCTTTTCACAAGGCTGAAATATATAGCTCCCAAGAGAAGCCGATTTTCCTCAAAAAGCACATTAAATAACAATTAAATGTTATTTCATTTGATTCATTTAATTTTTCCCTTTCAATACCTTGGAATAGGTGCCCAATATTTAATTGCATAATTGGCCCCCTTTTAATGATGAATTGACCCTTCACTACAAAGTTAAGTTATAACTTTATAATATCTCCTTTAATAATTAAATATTATTTGAGCCATTTAAACTTTAATATCTCCTTCAATATTTAATATTTCACCGAACCGTCTAAAACTGGGGTCAACTCTGTAAATATCCATACGACCAAAAGCCTTACTAAAAATAGTAAGGGTCCTTTTCAACCATCTTCTAACTTACTATAAATAGTAAGTGTAGCAAACGGAGCCCTGTGAACATCAAACGAAAGCCAAGCCTGGAAACCACTGAGCTCAAAAGAAGATACAGGCCTTAGAAGACCCTCTATCCATACACATTAGCCTACGCGGGTCAGAATGATAGGCTAATCTAACTGACAACTGATGTCTAACTTGGAGGGGACATTATAGTCCTCCCTCCCTAAAATTGCTTGTCCCCAAGCAATCTCAACTCCGGGTGCTGCAATATCTCCTCACCCTCCAAGGTGGCATCCTCTACTGGAAAATCCTTCCATTTGATCAAATATTCCCTGATGGTCCGTCTCCGCAACTGTCTCTCTCTGAAATCCAAGATAGCCTCTGGTACTAAAATCAGTTTCCCCTCATCATCCAGGGGTGGCAACACTGCTAATGGAATCACATGGTGTCCCAACGCCTTTTTGAGGAGTGATACATGGAAAACGTTGTGTACCCTGCTATCTACCAGTAGGTCTAGCTCATATGCTACCTCGCCAACTTGCCTGATAATCCAGAAAGGCCCATAGTAGTGTGGTTTATGTTTTTCGGCACCACTCTTCTTGAGTGTAGACTGGCGGTATGGCTGCAACATCAAATATACCATGTCCCCAACCTCAAAAGATCTCTCAGTCCTCCTCTAATCTACATATTGTTTTTGTTGATTTTGTGCCTTAGCAATATTCTCCTTGAGAGCCCTCATAATGTCTTGGCACTCCTGCAACAAGTCACTAGCACTAGGCACTCTACTGTCGCTCAACAATAAATCGAGGAAGCTCGGGGCCTCATATCCATATAACGCCAAAAAAGGTGTCATTTGTATTGACATGTGATAAGTGGAGTTATAGCAATACTCGCATAGGTGAATCCACTTAACCCAAGCCTTTTGTTGCCCGGCTATGTAATTCCTGAGGTAACCTTCCACCCATTTATTAACTATCTCTGTCTGGCCATCAGTCTGTGGGCGGTAGTTGGTACTCGGAGTAAGCTCGGTCCCACAAAGTCTAAATACCTCCTGCCAAAAGTGACTCAAGAACCGGCTATCCCTGTCACTAACTATGCTCCGAGGTAACCCATGGAGCCTGAATACCTCTCGGAAAAACAACTCTACCACCTGTGTAGCCATGTATGTAGCTACAATCGGAAAGAAATGGGCATATTTTGTTAATTGATCTACAACCACATATACAATCTCTCCCCTGGGCTTTAGGCAAGCCCGTAATGAAGTCCATGGACAGGCATTCCCACTTCCTATCAAGAATCGGTAGTGGCCATAGTAGGCCTGCCGGGTAGGTGTGCTCCTATTTGTTCTGCTAACAAACAGGACACTCTCTAACATACTGGAGAACATCTACCTTAAGACCTTTCCCATGTTTGATTCTCAACTTCTGTATATCCGGATGATATTCTGATTTTTGCTGCCCCTCCTGTAATGGCATCAACACATACTCGATTGCCCACTCAACCATATCGTGTCGCATGAGTCTCTCCATCCGCCTAAGTGATATCATCCTAAAACTGCTATCTTTGATGGCTTTCAATACATGAGTTTTTCCATCTACCTCAAAACTCATCTCCATCTCACAAAGGTTGAGAGTGAACTTCTCAATAGCTTGTAGCCATTTCATTCCCAGGACTACATTTATATCTCCCATGTTCACCACATAATAATCAGCCTTAAAGTTATAGTTATTTAGGCGCATGAGGAGATCCTTAATCATCCTGTCACACTTAAGGGTGTATCCATCAGCTACCTTCACCCTTATGCCTTCAAACTCCTCAGTCATGATCCCACGCTTCTCCACAAAGCGTGCATCGATAAAATTATGAGTGGCACCTGTCCAAAAGAGTGATGACCTTTTGACCAGCTAGGACACCACGCATTCTAAATGAACCTTCCTGCTGAACACTAGTAAGCCGTGCCTCCTGGAGATTGATTTCTACTTCCTTTTCCTCTTCTCTTTCTGACTTTTCATCATCTGATTCTTCTTGACTAGCTTGCTGTTCGGAATTTTCAGATTTTGAATCTTCATAAAATACCCACATAACTCAGTTCGCTTTGCCCTTTGGTCTTAAGGGGCAATCATGATTTGCATCATAGGGACCTTTGCAGTAGAAACATAGCTTCTTCTGCAAATCATTGAGAGTTTCACAATCAAATGGAGCTGCTGATTTCCCCTTTGGATCTCCTTTAGAATCTGATTTATCTTTGTTTCTAGAGAATGTTTTATTGTCCCTGAATGAAGAAGAGCCCTTTGTCCCGAACTTGCTTGATGGGGCTGCAAGTTCCATACTCCTTGCTTTCTTTATTGCTTCCTGTACTGTTGGTGGATCAAAAGCCTTTATCCACCCTCGTAATGGTTCCATTAAGCCCTCTACGAAAAGTACAACTAGTCTTCTTTCAAAAATGTTTGATACCATCACGAATAATCTCTGAAATTCACTGATGTAATTCTCCAAGCTACCGACCTACTAAAGTTGTGCCAAGTCCCTAAAATACACCTCTAGGTCCTCCTTATCAAAACGATCAACTAGCCTATCCACGAACTCCTGATAAGAGGTGATGCGATCATGCTGTGGTGTCACCATCCCATGATACCACCAATCATGGGCTGCTCCCTCTAAATGTAACGTAGCAAACTTAATTGCTTCTCCTTCAGCCATAGGTCAAAGTGACAAAAAGGTGTCTAATTTGTGAATCCAAGATTGAGTTGTTACCTTGCCACTGCCATCAAAATTGGGTAATGTTTGGGTAATGTGATTTTGTTGGTGGCGTGCTTCAAGTCCTTGTTTTGGTTTTGAGGCCTATGCCCTTGTCGAGACCTGTAGTATTCAACCCTCAAAGTCACAAATCGGTCAAAATGCATGCGTTCACGCACTTGAGGAGTCAATAATTCCCACTTATCGTTGGCTGCCATAACTGCATCAGCATATGTTGGATCCTCAACTTCTTCAACATTCTCCTCAACTTGCTCCTCTCTCAAGAAAGTGGGTCAAGTAGGCCTATCAGCAGTTCGTGAGGGAACACAATGTGCCCTTGGTGTCCCCGCCACACTCCTATTATCTTCTGCAACCTTGTTGTGTTGTGTTCTATTTTCCTCTGCAACCTTGTTCTACTATATCTGCTGCTGCAAGGTCGTTGTAAACCCTTCAAAAGCACGGGCCATTCTTTCAAGAAGCTCTTCACCCCTATCTTCATTCCTTCTTTCATTTCTCTATGGACCCTCTTCTGCCCTGTCACCCCTTTTTGCTAATGGTACCTCTGCAAATGGATTATCCTCTTGCCAATTCTCTTCTGCTTCTGCTTTTCTGCGAGTGTAGTATCTATGGTGACTTTTCATGTGAACCTTTAACCCTCCAGGATGGTAGGATTAAGGCTCTGATACCAATGTAAGAACTCTTCTTCTTCACCCTTCTGAAACTTTTGTTTTGGCTTGGATGCTTTTTTGCAATTTTTTTGTGTTTTCAAGGTTTTTATGTTTTTATTGGTTTTTTTGAATATAAAGATATGAATACCAAACATAAAGAAATATGCAAACTGAGACAACTACTGCTGCAATGATAAGAGTAATCTTCTATTTATTTAATCAAGCTTTTTATACATGGGCATACCCGAGAAAATGGAGACTATTTGCTGCTGTCTTGTACTTGCTGCTAAAAAGCAACTTAATAAAAATTTGATTCAGCCTTGATATGTAATGATCCTCCTCTAAACTGGTGCGGCTGGGGTCTGCAGGGCTAGGTGCCTCTCCTTCAATTTTATCTGATTTTTTTGTGCCCTCCAAAGCTGAAATCACCCCTATCCTCCAAATCGCTCTTGCTGCTGCAAATGGGTTGCAAAAAGGCAAGTCGTCCCTCCTTGAATGAAGATCCAACAATTACAAGAAATTATTGGAAGGGTGCTGCTCAAACTCTGAATTCAATGATAGATAATTGCACACAAACCCTTTGATTGTTCTCATCAATTTTGCACAAATGGAGCCTCTGTATGAACTCCCCCTGAATGTCAGATTCAATGGATATTTCACCACCTCAAATGGCTGCAACACTGAAGAATGTATCGTTCTCCAATGGCTCGAAGAATGAAACCCTTGGCTCCCTTCGCACAAACAATTTTCATCAAATCAAATGCTCAAGAATGAAATGGCTCTTTTCACAAGGCTGAAATATAGCTCCCAAGAGAAGCTGATTTTCCTCAAAAAGCACATTAAATAACAATTAAATGTTATTTCATTTGATTCATTTAATTTTTCCCTTTCAATACCTTGGAATAGGCACCCAATATTTAATTGCATAATTGGCCCCCTTTTAATGATGAATTGACCCTTCATTATAAAGTTAAGTTATAACTTTATAATATCTCCTTTTTAATAATTAAATATTATTTGAGCCATTTAAACTTTAATATCTCCTTCAATATTTAATATTTCACCGAATCGTTTGAAACTGGGGTCAACTCTGTAAATATCCATACGACCAAAAGCCTTACTAAAAATAGTAAGGGTCCTTTTCAACCATCTTCTGACTTACTATAAATAGTAAGTGTAGCAAACGGAGCCCTATGAACCTCAAATGAAAGCCAAGCCTAGAAACCACTGAGCTCAAAAGAAGATACAGGCCTCAGAGGACCCTCTATCCATACACATTAGCCTACAAGGGTCAGAAAGATAGGCTAATCTCACTGACAACTGATGTCTAACTTGGAGGGGACATTACAGAAAAAGAAAGCATAAAGATAGCATGCATAAAGATAACCACTAATGCATGCTAAATGGAATTGTTTTTTCTTAAAAAAAAAGGAGATATTTTTGTGAATTAAAAAAAGGAAAAAGAATATAGTACGAATTTGCATGAAATAGTATATGTTTTTTTTTGTGTAAGAAGTTAGACAAAAAAAAATAGATTAGTTGTGTGAAGCAGTTTTCATGGAAAATTTATAAGAGAAAAGAAACAGATTTGAAAGGAACTAATGCAGAGTTTTTGAAAGGTGTAAGGGGCAGAATTGGACAAGAAGATAAGCGCAGAGATAAAATTTAGTTTTTGAAGAAGCTGATTTAAAGAAGGTGTTTGTTGTTATTTGTCTTCCATTAAAAAAGATATTATTATACCTATTAATGTGGAGGTTGGTGCCTCTCATTTTTCAATGATGTACTGGGTTGGTGCTCAGTTGTGAGTTGGTGCTCACTTTTGTAATCGAAGATTGGTGTCTTCTGTAGGTTGGTGCCTACATATTAATAAAAGCAAATATTTTGCCATGGTTTTTTCTTGAAAGGGTTTTCCACGTAAAACTGGTGTTCATTTTGCTTATGGTTCATTTGCACTATCAAGTTTTCATTATTCAGTTTTTTAGAGTTTATAATTGGTCGTATATTGATTCACCCCTGCCCCCCCTCTCTTAGTATAAGTGTGTGCTCTTCAAGTAATAGCTGCTTGAAATTTTGCACCCTTTGCCCCATATTTTGTATGTAGAGCATCTAAATCCTCTTCCTATTGTCTGTCCATTTGTTCCTACTTCTTTCTACAAAGATATGACCTTGGGTAGACCTATACCTGTACCTAGCTAGTGATTTTTTTAGTGGCTAATAGTCGAAATTTGGGAATCAAAATTTGGCTAATAGTTCAAGTTGTAAAATGACCCGACTTGCCACATTTTTACAAAATTTTATTTTAGTCTTTCTATGTGTCAGAGATATTTTTGAAAGGCAGAATTTATATTCCTCCTAGGTGCAGCGTATGAAGGCGTGACAGTTGTGTAATTGGCTTTACTCATTCATATCGGGCAATTTCTCCTAGTTTAGAATGTCTGCAATAATAAAGACATTGAATCGCTTTATATTGGTTTGAATTTTTCTTTCTGAAGAGGGCGGCTCATTCATTTTCTGGTGGAATATTTTTGTGTTTATTCTTTTGACGATTCTTGTTTAGTGTGGCGGCTCTATCTAAATCCACGGCTTCATATTTTGTTTGGACGGCTTCAAAAATACATTAAAGTTTTTCTATAATCTTTATCGGGCAGATTATTTTATTGTGGTCTGAGTTTGTCTGAAATTGTTGAAGGTGGCTAATGAGTATTTTTGAGGACAACCTCTATATTTGGTTGGTGACGCTGATTAAATATCTTTGTGGCATTTTAATTGCTCAGAAAGTATTACTCTTTCCTTTTGAGCGACGGTTATAGGTGAGAGACGGATTTATGATGCTTAGGTAACGCTTCTGGCAGTGGAGTATTTTTCTTTGTGGAGTTGTTCTTAAAGAGCACACAGATATTATCCCTTGGGATCATCAGCTCTTTTTGGCAAAACACATTTTAATATACATGCTATCTATCTCGAGAATTTCTTTTAAGGTCGATGGTGGATTAGTTTTGTGGTCTCGTGGAGTTTCATTATATGCTCAGTTTTTGTCATTTAATATATAACATCTTCTTTCTGGGCACGACAGCTCCTTTATCTAACTCTGCAAGCTTTTAGGAAGGCCGACGGCTACTAGTGGTTGTGTGTGGTGTATTGCCTTTTTATGGTTGAAGACGTTTATGTCAGATGAAAGTGTGGTTTTTAAATTCTGTCTTCTTAGTAATCGGAGGTAATTCTCTGAAAAATGATGTATACCCTACCTGTGTATGTGCTAAAGGAGTTGTTATAATTTTTGGTTATTCATGGCAATAAAAAGGAGTTAAAAGACATGAATTTTGTTAGCCTGCGAGCAGATATATTCTTGCTTAGTCTGGTGCAAGATTGATTAAGTGTGTTGTGTGAAAGGTGGAGTAGAAAAGGATGTGTGCTTCTAAAGAATAAATCGTATTTTGAAGTCAAGCCAAGAAATTAAAGAATGGGGAGATCTGAATACGAAGTTGGACGAATATGCAAGAGATTTTTAGTGCTTAAAGAGTGTTCCAAAATCATTTTTGAGAAGACTGAAGTTGGTGATTCAGTTGGTTTGAGGTTGGTGCCTCTACAAATCAAAGTTGGTGCTTCTAGTGAGTTGGTGCTCACTTATGTAAATAGGGTTGTGTTGTGACCTTTTCACACATCGCCCCATTGCAAATGGGGACCCTTCGTTTTTTTTGCTTTTTGGTTTTGCCTTGGCGTCGCAACTGCTAATCACCAATCTTTTTGCAATGAGGAGTTTGAGCTTTGAACGGTCACCCAAGTCAGTTGGAGAAATTGAGCCTAGATCACTGTGCAAGCGTCATCACCATGCTTAGAAGACCCAAGAGACGAAGATCGACTGTCATTTCAGTCGATTCTGACATCTACGTTTTAGGATTTTTCACTCCGAACCCCCTATTTTTTAGGACCTACTTTTTTGGCACTTTTGAGCAATTATGAGATCCCTATTTTTTAGGGTCTATTTTTAGAAAGTTGCTATTTTTGGAAAATTTCTGTTTTTAGAAAGTTTCTATATCTGGAAAGGTCTCGAGTTTTGAAAATCCACTCAGAAGTTCGAAAAGATCAATGAAACTCTCAGAAAATTGATTTGGAATTATTTTTGAACTCATGGTGAAATTCTGGAAAATCACAGAAAAAATTAAAAAATCTGGAAAAATCGTTCAAAAATCACAGGAAAATGGTGAATAAAATAAAAAATCAGTCATGAAATCATCAAAAAATTGATAGAAATCTGAGAAACACATGTAAAATCTGAGAAATTCATCAAGAAAGAGGACTGAGATTCATGGAGAAGATGAGGAAGACCTTCAGCTCACAAGACAATGGCTTGAGATGGTACAAACTCCGCCCAGCCAAGCAGGTTTAAATGGCTTCAATACTTACTAAGTCCGCCCTCAATAAGAAAGTCATGGCATGAAATAAGCTGAAGTCCACCTTTGGATAAATGAGCAATGGCAAGCCATAGGCTGAAGTCCGCATAGAAGTGGCAATGAAATGAAGGAAGTCCGCTTTAGCAAGAAGGCTGAATGGCGAGACAATGTATGAAGTCCGCCTTGAATGGCAAGCCACATAGCCAAGTCCGCCTTAGCTAAAAAAAGAAATGGCAAGCACATGAAGCAACTCCGCCCTTGAGTGGCCAGACATAAGCTGAAGTCCGCCCTTGCACAAAGCATTAGGTGGCGTGGAAATTGATAAAGTCCGCCCAGCTAGAGGGAAAATGGCAAGAGTTAGGCTCAAGTCCGCCCTTGAGAAAAGACTAAGGATGGCATAAAGATGTAGCAAGTCCGCCCACCAAATGGAGAATGGCTTAACAAATGACCAAGTCCGCCCTTGGACACAAAGCAAGGAAGAAGGATGGCAAGCTAAGAGCTAAAGTCCGCCCCAAGCCAAAAGGTTGAAGTGGCATGACAATTAGTGAAGTCCGCCTTGGGAAAAAAGTTCAATGGCTAAACTAATAAGGAAGTCCGCCATGTCTAGAGAAGTACGAAAATTGAAAATTTTGCCTAAGTATGAATGTTGGAAATTTTAGAAAATATGCTTGGCACTTTGAAAATTCGCCATGCTTGAAAAGAAGGAAAATTCGCCTAAGTCCAAAATGTCTAAAGAAAATCATGCCAGATGATTTAGGAAGATGAAATAAATTTCGCCAGAGATTTTGGACGATAAAACCATGGCCAAATAAAATTGGATGATTGAAAATTACGGCAAAATAATTTTGGACGATAGAAAATTATGGCCAAATAATTTTGGACGAAGAGAAATTATGGCCAAATAATTTTGGACGAAAGGAATTATGGCCAAATAATTTTGGACGAAAGGAATTATGGCCAAATAAAATTGGACGAAGGAAAATTACGGCCAAATGAAATTGGACAGAAAGAAAATTAAAAGCTTGAAAATGAAATTTATAAAAATCTTTCAAAGCTTATCTTGAAAAGTTATCTTTAGGAGAGAGAAAATCTAAAATAAATTTATTTTGCTGCAGGTGGATGACTACACAAGGCGAATCTTCAGAGAGGAAAATGGCAAAGAAAGTGTAAAGTCCGACTTGAAGGGAGATGAAAGAAAACTTGGGGAGTCCACCCTTGCACATGGCTAGAGCAACAGGAAGTCCACCAAGAATTTGCCATCATGAAGACAAGGGCAGGCACATCATCAAGTACATCCAACTTACACAAGCCAAATTCAAAATTGAAGACAAATCCACCAGCGAAGCTTATTTGAGCACAAAAATGGCCAAAATCTTGAAGGTATTACAAAGTAGCTAAAATTTGGCTAAGTATGGAAATTCTCCACAGAAAAAGTGCCAATTTCCTCCATCGTGGCGAAGGCACAGGGGAGTTCCTCTCCAAATTCAAGGCACTTGAAGAAATTCCAAAGCAATCCGGAAAGAAAGACTTAATAACTTCAAGTCTAAACAAGTGCTCCAAGGCGAGGTGAGAAGAAGAAGCCAAAGTCATCCAAGATCAAAGCACGAAGGATAAACTCATCGGCAAGGAAAATATTCTAAGGAACAAGACCAAAGTGATCAAGGAAGACATCCAGCACGTTGAGGTGGCACCTCGTCATCTTCCAACCAATCAAATCATTCCAAATCAACATGCAACAACTTTCTATTTTATTTGTTGGTTCATATTTAGTAAAAAGGACAAGTGTCATCGAATGTAATTTTCTCATTGGTCGAGGGGTAGCAAACCCTGATTAGGGTTTTATTTGTAATCTTGGCCATTGATCCTAAATCAATCTTGGCCATTGAATTGTAATTGGGGAGCCTATAAATTGAGCTCACCCCCTCATTTGTAAAGCATGGGAGCATGTTGCAAAATATATTGAGATAAGCAATTGTTGTAAGACTGCCAAAGTAATAAGTAATGCATGCATTGTTCTGATGGTGATTACTTCTCTTATTTTGGAGTTGTTATGGTTCTTATCCCTCATCATAGTTTAGATTTTATTTCATGTATGTTGGATGAATGCAAGATTTGATAAGTATTGATTTATGGTGAAACTTTTTGCTCATACTTTCTTTGAACGGATGATTTTCATTCAATGCATAAAGTTAGCCTGAGCTTATTTTGTGGATGCTTAACTTTTGTCTGGATAATTATTGTTCGATTTGATGGTAGTTATTCATGACGTGAAAATCATAAGCACATTCCCTTGAAGATTGCACCCCCTTTGTGTAGTTGTCGTTGAGCGTGGCGAAGCAAAGCGTGGTTATTGGTTCCACCAAATCAATACCGTCTCTTGAATTCTTAGGAAGTAGACTAGAACTTCTAAACCTTTATCTCCTTTTTTTAGTTTGTTTGATCCATGACCCAAACAATAGAGCTTCATTGTCTAGACCTTCATTGTGAATTGAACAAGCCTAGCATAAGTCCCCTTGTCATAACCAGCAAATCACATGAAACCACAAAGCTCATCCACACCTAACTGAAACATTGGAATTGCCGTATGATCTTTCTTGTAGTCTTAGCATACGAGGTAGTTTTTCAAGAGGGGATAGAGCGTCTTGGACACTTTATTCTAGTAAATGTTTGTTGTGTCACAAAACACGCATCAACAGGTTGTTGCCCTTTTCTAGAAATAAAGCAATATTTTGCCATGGTTTTTTACCCGAAAGGATTTTCCATGTAATCCTGGTGTCTATCTTGCATATGGTGTTTTATGTTGTTGATTTATAATCTGATTTCTAATTTACATGATTAATTTGGTTTAAAGTTTTAAAATTCTCAAATATTGATTCAACCCCCTCCCCTTCTCAGTATTTATTGTGCGATCTTTAATTGGTATCAGAGCGGGTACCTTCTGCAAAAGCTTAAAAGCTTGAAGGTTGTTTCTGTGTGGTCACAAAATGAATGCTCTGGAAGGACTAGCAACGAATAGGGCTCCTCTATTTGATGGTACCAATTATGCTTTTTGGTGTGTTAGAATGAGAGCATACTTGATGTCTCTGAGATTTGATGTTTGGAACAGCGTTGTGTCTAGTTACACACCTCCTCAGAATCCTCCATCCACTGCTAATGAAAAGAGAGCTTTTGAAAGCAATGCAAAGGCCATGAATGCAATATTGCGTGGACTGTCAGAAACTGAATTTGTAAAAGTCATGCACTATGACACTGCTCAAGCCATGTGGGATAAACTCAAGAATGCTTATGAAGGAGATGAAAAAGTTAAGAAGGCCAAACTTCAAAATCACCAAATGCAGTTTGAAAGTTTGAAAATGAAAGAAGAATAAAATGTGGCTGCTTATTTTCTAAGGGTAGATGAAGTTGTGAACTCCCTTAAGGGTCTTGGTGAAAAGGTTGAAGATAGTGCTGTTATTTAGAAAATCTTAAGGTCTTTACCATTAAGATTTGATTCAAAGATTTCTGCTATAGAAGAGATGGCTGATCTTGACCAAATGTCTATTGATAAGCTTCATGGTATGTTGACAGGTTATGAGATGAGGACGAATACTAAACCTTCATCAAAAAAGGAGTCAGCCTTTAAAGCATCAAAGAAAGGAAAACAAAAGGAACAAATATCAAGTGACAGTTCGGATGATAATTCTGATTCAAAAGAAGCATATTTCATGCGAAAGTTGAAGAAGGGTTTCGGTAAATACAAAGGCAAGTTGCCTTTTAAATGCTTCAACTCTAGTAAGATAGGACACTATGC
Source organism: Sequoia sempervirens (assembly GCA_007258455.2). Taxonomy (NCBI): domain Eukaryota; kingdom Viridiplantae; phylum Streptophyta; class Pinopsida; order Cupressales; family Cupressaceae; genus Sequoia; species Sequoia sempervirens. Next base: position 47,368 of record VDFB02382113.1, read on the forward strand.
AACAAAATGACCCTTTGAGAAGAACGAGGACAGCAATTGTGAGAAGAAATCAAAACATTTCAAGGAGTTTGAAGGTAAGAAGCATAAGCATAAGAAATTTGCTAAAAGTCTTTATTCTAATGATCATAATAGTTCATCAAAAGTTAGTGATATGTCTTCAGCAGAAGAAGTTTTGTTTATGGATAAAGAAGTAAACTCACTGGAGAATGAAGATGAAGATTTAGATGATGAGCAAAATGGTGAAGAAGCTGAAGTTGATTTTGAAGCAGAACTAACTAGTGCTTTAAGTGAAATTAAGAAACTTAGGAGGAAAAATCAGAATTTGAAGTTGCTGTTACAAGAAGAAGATGATGCAAAAACAAAGATATCTCAAGCACTTGAGGAAGCCAAGAAGAAGATGATTGATTAGAAAAATCAGATTGAAAAAGCTGAAAAATTGATTGTTGACTTGAAGGTTCAAGTTGAAGAGGGAAAGAAAATTGAGGAAGAAATCAGAAATCAGTTGAAGATTAAAGAAGAGAATATAGAAAGACTTGAAGCTGAGGTTGTTTCACTTAGAAACATAGACAAATCTTCTAAACTGCTGAGTGAAGAGAAGATAAATCAGAAAAATTCTATATCCTTGGACAAGATTTTAAATGCACATAAGGCTCCTAATGACAAAGGTGGAGTTGGCTTTGAAAAAGGCCAATGTTCTACAAGTGAAGCACAATAGACAGGTAATGTTGATTGCTCAAAACAATTGCATTCCAAGAATAGAAATAACACTTTCTGAAGACCTCCCATTCCACGACAAGATCGCATGACCAGATTTAATGATTCTTTCTTTTATGGATATTGTTTTTCTTGCAATTGTTTTGGTCACAATGCTACATATTGTAGAGTTATTGCAAGAAATAATTTCAAACATGTGAATAGGAATGTTTTTGCTCCTAGGATGAATTACAATGTCATGTGTTACAAATGTAATAATTTTGGTCATACTGCAAAGACATGTAGAAGCAATCTTGCAGATTTCTCTATGCAATACAAGAAGGTTGACAAAGCAAAAGAGGTGAAGATGGTGTGGAGGAAGAGGAATGAGGTTTGAAAAGGTTGAATCAAGTAGAGTTGCTTCTAGTGTTCATGGACTTGATGATTTCAGAAGAAAGAAGTCAGAAATGACTTCACTCCATCCTTGAGAAAGTGCTCGGACTTAGGGGAAGCATTCATTGATACATCTTATCAGCCCTGTTTCAGTTATGAAGGTTGGTTCAAATTTGCAAGTTATTCTTCTTATGTTTTTGGCTTTCTAGGAATGTGTTTTGGAGTGAGCTATTTGAGTACCTTTTAGCTTGTAAAGCTGCTGATTATTCATCAGATCTTTATTATCATTCAAGATGTTTTTCAGATTTTAATGTCATGTGATCAGAAAATTCGTTCTTTATGCCATGACATTGGTTTCAATTTGTCATTGATGTCAAAGGGATGTCAAAGGGGGAGAAATAAGACAAGGGAAGCAGCGTTATTTCATATCAACAGATTGGTTTCAGCTTTGGTTTTAGAGTAGTATAGTTTTTAAGAGGTATTATGTGGTGCAGTGTTGGTTGAGTTTTCAGATGGTGTTGCCATCAATGACAAAGGGGGAGATTGTTGGAATATGTTGTCATTGATGTCAAGGTTGTGCAGATTGCTTGTGTGCTTGAGCTGCTTGAGCTACCTACCTGTGTGTTGAGCTGCCTAGTTGTGTGCTTGAGCTGCCTGGCTGCTTGGTTGAGCTAGGTGTCTGCTTGCTTAGGCTACTTGGATGTGTGCTTCAGCTACTTGTGTGTCTGATTCAACTGCTTGCCTATCTGCATTAGCAACATATGTGTCATCTTGATATTTCAGTTTGCCTAATCAGCTTGCTTGGTCAGCATTAAAAAGTCAGCATGATTGTTTATTTGTCTTATTCCTGTGCGTGCTAAAAAGAATATTCAAACCCTTTTACCGAGCTGGTGTATAAGCTGCATATGGGGTTTCGGGCGCATGAAAGAATTATAATATGAGCTGAGTTTCGTGTGAGTTGATTATGTCCTAGAAGAAGACGTTACTTTTTGAAGACGTGTAGGCTATTATCTATTGTTGACTGCTACATATCTTTACTTATTTATTTAAGTCGACATGTGTAAAAGAGATATTATTCACCTATCAGGTTATTAGATATATTGCTAATCTTTAGCCATGCGATGTAAGGAGAATTAAGACATGTTCTGAGGATATTAATTGTTAGAATAATAATTCTCTATTGTTAATGGTCAATAATATATTGTTTCTATAGTAGTTAGTAGTTGAGGTAGTTAGACATCTTAAATGTCTACAGTAATCTACCTTCTCTATAAATTGTTATCTTTTCTTCTATTAATACAAGCAATCTTCCAATTCATAACTGATCATGGTATCAAAGCTGGTCTGGGTCTGACTCCCTCATAGGAGGGCCCAGGATTTTGGGAGGGCAAAGTTTTTCTGTAATTCGTGAAAAAAAGTTCAAGTTTTTTTTCACATGAGGAAATCATCAACAAAATTTCATGGGTTGGATCTGAAGAATTAAAAAATCGATTT
>VDFB02382115.1:0-11963 GCA_007258455.2 Sequoia sempervirens
ACCCTACTAACTATTCGATCCACATTATCGAAGCACTCATTACTATTTGTGCTCGCTAAAGTGGGGGAAAAATGTATAGAGTGAATTTGTACCCCTTATGAAAATTCCCCATTTACACATCCTCATCTTAGAAAATCAAATCTGAAGGAAAAATTCCACATCACCCCAATTTCCTTCCTTCCACTCAAGTGGCATTTGTTTGTTGTGTCCGTGAGAGAATATTTGTCGAGAACATGCACGTGGAGCACAGATGTTCGTGCAGTGTGTTGTCGTCTCTAATGGATTCCCATGTCTGAAGTTGGTAGAGGCATTACACTCCCAATTGGAGATGAATTGTAATGTCCCTCTTCGACCAATCGACCCAAAAATCCCTTATTCTTCCTCATTCTTCCTTTAAATTGATCCATTCTCAATTCATTTCACCCTCTGGAAATTTCTACACACATTCTAAAACCATCTCTGAGCACTTCCAACATTCTCTTCACTCTCAAGTAGCATTTCAATACTCCATTACGGCAGCAACACTCCAACCCACATAGCAAGTGTCAAGCAAGCCATAGCAGGGTGAGATTAGAGTATCGTGAGACCTCCCTTCATCACAGTTGCAGATGTGGTGACTTTTCCAAGTTTGTATTCTCTTCCATTTGCTAGTGAGCTTTTGGGTGGAGGTGGTAATGTTTCACTCCTCTCCTCTATGATTTGATAGGAGTAGCATAATACTATTTGTAACATTTCATGTTCTCTCTTCTTTCCTTTATCGCATATTTCTACTTCGTTACTTTCTGGCTATCCATGGAGATGGACACACCAAAATAGGGGTCTAACTAAGGCAGGCACCTATACAACCCCAACAATTTTCCCCTTCTTACTTGTGTGCAGGTGAAAGTGTGTGTGGAGCTAGTTAACAAACAGGTGCTTTTGTGAGATCATCTTTGTCACCCTAGTTCTCATTTACTTGCTTTAACACTTTAGTCTCTATTTTCTATACTTTCTCATTCTATTTTTAACATCTAGATTATCCAGCTAGGTTGTTAGGTAGTTTTTAGGAAGCTTATATTTTGTTCACTATTTTTTTACCGTACAGACACCAGTGCACCCGAGAGATGCTAGCGTGCTACATTGTCGTCCCAAAACTGTGTTGTCATCTTTGGACAAAGACTTGTCTAAGGCATAGTACAGACTCCAAAAACTAGCTCACCTAGCCCAAACCTAAGTTTAGGATCTGTAGGGTGATTGAAGTACATTATATTCCTCATCATTCTCGATCCCTATCTCAAGACACCTTTTAGAGTGAGGTAAGTTAGGGAATCCCTCTACTCTTGGATCTCTGTGACCTGGGGCCTTGACGTGGTTGGTCTCCCTCTCTTACATTTATTAATGTGATTAAATATGAAATTTAGATAAGAGAAACTGAAATAGAAACATCATACACAAGAGAACACCAGATTATGTGGAAAACCCAATGAGGGAAAAACCACAATGAGGATTAGCTCACAATATAGGTAATTGCAAAATTGGTACAAGGGCTCACTACTAGAATAGGACACATTGTCTAGAAAGGCTCACCGCTAGGGCCCACTGCCATAGAAATAAATACAAGAAGATAGAAGAAGAATGTTATACAGAGAACACTTTCTCAATGCAACAAGAAATCCACTAGAATTCTCCAACAATCTTGTAGCCTTGCTTGAATGATTTCAAATGCCTTTAGCTCACTATAGGTCTTTAAGAACGGTCCTACAACTTAAAATTTGTACTACTCTACTCAAATTTGCATCACACACAACACTCACATTGATCTCGCATCTATCTTGCTTCTCACTTCTTGTTTTTCCCTCTTCATCAGCTCACAACAACACCACCCTTATTTATATCAACCTCAACCTCAAAAACCTTCTCCAATATAAGAAACTATCCATTATACATACAAATTCAAAATAGGTCAAGACCTAAACATTCCTACAATGGATAAGAATGAAGGTGAGCTACATAAATCCTTAATTAGGACCCAAATAGATCCCAACACACTTTAACACGCTTCTTCAAGCCTTCACATGTAGTGTTAACACAAGGTTGGCCAATACCCATGCTAAACACCATAATCATTAAGTACATGCTTCCTTGAATCAATCTGAAACCTTCATATGAAAGAATACACTTCAACAAAATCTAGAATAATCCACAAAAATTTTCAAATTCGTCAAATACTTCATCCAAGTTCGCACTAATCAAGTACTTCAACTTAGAACAATTAGTAAATCTTATTCACATAAATTGAAAAATGAAACTCGCTCTATACAACACCAAATCAAGTGAAACCTTGAATTCTAAAAGATACAAACATTATAACGAACTTCCCAAATCCACACAACCTGAAGCCAAACAACAGAGAAATGCAGAGAAAATGCATTTCTCCTAGGCCACATAAAACATCACTAAAAAATTGGTTCACACACTGGTGAAAATATGTCACTCTGTACAATGATCCAATAACCCAAATTTTGAATATAGTAACCTCTAACAAGCCTGGAAAACATATCAAATGCACAAAGGCATAGGATCAATACAAAAGAAACACGAATCACAATACTGGAGCACACTATGAACACCTGCATAACATAGTTAAATATGATTATCAAATTTTCTCAAAAAGCACTTGGAAGCCAAGTGCTAGAGACATCATATTAGCTCACTACTTCATTCCAACACTACTTCATTCCAACTCATCATTAAATACTGCAACACAAAGATAGCTCTGTGTACTCACAACACTTCCTCAATATCTCAACTATACATGCACAACCTACATCAACTTTTTTTTCTCTTTTTTTTACAATTTTCTCAATATCCTCGACATCATCATGCAACAACTTCCTTAACACATAGTTGACATCAATGAAACTGCCAGATAGTATACTTCCTATTGAAATCAATGACAACACCTTTATACTTGCAACAATCTCCCCCTTTTTCATTGATGGCAACACATGATGTGAAAAACCATCAAAGACAACATACACACTTTCTCTACTAATGATTCTCTCCCCCCCTGAGTAGATAAGATTTTTTTTCATATGATTCTCTCTCCCCCTTTTACATCAATAGTAAAGGATAATTTTTTTTGCATTATTCCCCCCTTTGACACTAAACCAGGATACTTGATTTGAATACTACCCCTTAGGATTTTGTCCAGTCAAATTAGTAGCTTTATGACAACACATGACACTACCTACTCCCTTTGAGAGGTAGCCACCAACATCAGTCCAGAAAATAAATAGATCCACTAGACTGATGCATCTTTATATTCATCTTGTTCACACTGTAAGAAGGGGTAATAACCCCCAAATTCTTTCAAAGATACTCAAAATTATCCTTAGGAAGAGCCTTAGTAAATAAATTACAACAATCTGATCCTTTGTAGGAACATACTCAAGCCTTACTTCATTCTTCATAACCTTTTCTCTCAAAAAGTGATGCCTACTAGATATATGATTTGTCCTTGAGTGCATCACTAGATTCTTTGAAATGTTAGTTACACTTATATTATCACAAAATATAGAAATAGGATCATCATATACAACTCTAATATCCTTCAATATTTGTCTCATCCATAAAGCTTGTGTACAACATGATGTTGTTGCCATATACTCAACCTTTGCAGAAGATAGGGGAATTGAATCCTACTTCTTTCTCAACCATGACACTAATCTTCATCCAAGAAATAATGCACCACCACTAGTACTTTTCCTGTCATCAACACAACCAACCCAATTTGAATTTGTATAAGCACTTAGTGTGAAATTGGTGTCTTTAGGATACCAAAAACCATAATTCAAAGTGCCTCTTAAATATCTGAATTTCCTTTTTACTGTTGCAACATGTGTTTCTTTAGGACCTTCTTGAAATCTAGCCACAAGACAAACTGCATGCATGATATCCAGTCTAGTAGCAATTAGATATAACATTCCACCAATCATAGATCTATATTTACTTTGATCAACCTTAGGTGAGTCATAATATTTGTTCAATTTACAACCAGTCACCATAGGAGTGCATACCTATTTGGAGTCATCCATTCCAAAATTCTTCAACATCTTATTGACATACTTAGATTGTGAAATGAAAATCCCTTTATGTGTTTGATTGATTTGTAGCCCAAGAAAGAAATTCATCTCTCCAAACATTGAAATTTCAAATTCTTTTTGCATCTATTTAGAAATTTTCTTATGCATAGCTTCATTTCCTCCAAAGATAATATCATCCACATATACAACTACTATCAAGATTTTTTCTTCCTCAATTTTGAAGTAAAGATTACTATCTTTGGCACTTTTACTGAATCTTTGTTGTAACAAATATTTGTCCAACCCATCAAGGTGATTCTCTGTTAAATTTTCCAACACTCTCATTTCCAATAATAAAGATGATTTTGGGTTCAATTATAATTTGGTTTGGAACAACAAGGTTCTAACTAGAGTAACTTCTAGTGGGAAGCCATACATAACAAGACCCTTACTATTGACAACCTAAGCTGATGGGGATTCCAACTTGTTAAAATATATAGCCTTTGTCTCAACATGAAAGAAACTGTTGACCATCTCCTCCTTCATTTTGTTCTTGCTAGAGAGGTTTGGGAAGAGCATTTAACCCTCTTTTATATTCACTAGTCTTTCCATATCCATCTCAATAATTTCCTTCTTGGTGTTTAGACTCTCCTTTCAAATGTCATGTCATTTGTGAAATTTGAAAACAAAATCCTTGTCTTTTCTTTGGTGATTGTAAAAAGAAAGGAACAATAGGGTCTTCACTTGAATCAGTCAAGAAATAACAAAACCATCTTCCAGATCATCAAGAATAGTATTCAGGATTAATTTTCCTCTCTGGCATTCAATCCCTCTTAGAGAATGCCTAATTATATGAAGTTAATGGCTAAACAAAATTAGAAATATCCCAAAGCCTAAAAAATCTCAATTGGGCTAATATCTTTGCTAGACAAATGATAAATTGGCGACCTCCTTGTAAAGGGTGGGATAAGCTCGATTTTGATGGTTGTTCCAAGGAAAACCCTGGGACTACTATTGTAGGGGAGTTATAAGAGATGATCAAGGGAACCTTATTGTAGGTTTTGGGTAGGCCATTATGGTATAGTGAGAACTGGCAGCACACAATCTTTAGAGACTCCTTCTGTCTCCTTCCTAGAACCTGACTCGAATGGTCCTTGTTGAGCTTGGGTGATTAACCAAGCCCTGCTCCATCTCTTCTCAAGAGATTTACAATTGTGCTTAACTTAGGAAGACCAACACCATTTGAAATTGCATTCTTCTCCACAACACCTAGAAGAGTCTAGATGCCAACTTCATCCAATTTGTTTGAACTGCTTACCCAAAGGGTGTTAAGGCATTTTTTCATTTTGCCATTCATTTGAATGCATCTTGGAAGATCTTCAATCCCGCAAGATCTACCCGATCTCAAGATTTTACCTTAAAGAGGCCTATTCCCTACTAGCCCTTACCAATCAGTTTTTGGCTTTTATTGCTCAATTTTGACAAACAACCTATCAATTAAATTTCATTTCCAGACACCCTTTTCAGGCCTTTAAATATTTCATAGGGTTTCAAGCCTCTGTCTATACCATACAGTTGATTCCTACATTCAAGGAGGATTAGGGCTAAAAGGCCTAATTCCTAGGGTTTTAACTCTTTCTCCTTCAAATCTATCTCTTATGGATTGGTTGAGGTTTCAATCCTTTCAACCTGTTAAAATGTGACTAAAACCTCCCTGAAACCGTATAGATTTCGTACAAAAGTCCCTTCCCCTACCTAAGTTCTTCAATTTTCACTCTCAATTCCCTAACCGGGTAGTCCTAGCTCGCCTAGGGTTTGAGTTTAAAAACATTTGCTTGGCTCTTTGGATATCCTACTGCTAAATATGTACAAAGGCATGGCTCCCCTATCATTTCCATCCAAACTCAGGAAAACTCTGTGGTCAGATTTTATGGGGGAGCCATTTATTGACTGACTGCTCAAAACTGGACTTACAAACCCTCTAAACTCTAATCTAAGGATTCAAATCAACAACTCTACTCTACTCAACTTGAATACAAAATGAAAGTGAATCAAATCTATTCTAAGAATAAAAATACAGTGCTAACTCAGAGTATACAACGCCTATGATAGCCCTGTTTTGCAAAACACACGGGAAAACACAGAATTCTGCTAAACTTCCTTCTATTCCTTCACACCAAAAATGGTTTACAATGATAACTGCTGCTTTTTACGAGCCACACATTTTCATAGTTGTCTTTTCCATCATTCAAGGGGAGTTGCTCGACTCCACATCCCTGATTTCAAGGGAATCCAATATAACAATGTTGCATGCAATTCCACAAAAGTTGCCATGCAACTTTACAACAACATTTTGCAACTTCCACTATGTCATGATCCTGAATCTTTGGACACCTAACACCTTGATTATGAGTCACCAACATCTTAATTGCCTCTTGGCATCTTCAAACAACGAGGATGTGGTGATAACACATTTAAAGCTCATCCTTCCAACACAAACTGTCCAAAGCTAAATAAAAGCAATATTTATGAACAATGATTCACTAAGATGAAATTAGTCCTAATGACTAACTCCCCACACTCCACCAAGACCTTCTAAGGTCCAAAATAAACACACAAACATCCTGACTTGGCTAAGGTCAGGTACAAGCCAAAATGGATGACAAACAACATGGAGGTTAGCCTAGGTGCCCCTGCACCATCCTCCCCAAAACAGAAAATTTCAATCCACCCTTGGATTGAGCAAGTTGAGATCAATGCCCCAACTTCTTGAACTCTGCCTCCTTGATCCACATTGCATCAGCTTCAGGTTGTCCATGTCTTTGGATCAGATGTTCTTTGTACTCCTTGGTTCTAGTCCTCTTATAGACCCTGGTATCCAATATTTTATCAGCTTGTTTGACTGTGACAGTAGGAAATTTAAGTTCTTCTACATCTTCACTAACTTCATGGAAGGTCTAATCCATGTTTAGTGGTGGTCCTCTGTAGTGTACAAGATCTGCAACATTAAAAATAGGGGACAATCCACTATCATCTGGTAATTGGACCTTGAATGCATTACTTCCATACTTCTCCAAGATAGGACAGGGACCTATCCTCTTCATTTGCAACTTATGAGGAACTCCTTTCTGCAGTCTAGACTTGTTCAAATGCACCATTACTAGGTCTCCAACATTGAATTGGACTTCTTTCCTATGCTCATCCACCTTAATCTTATGTTTCATGGTGTTTTCTGCTAGTGTTTTTCTGACTGTATCATGGATCTCCTGCATTGCATAGGCAAAGTCATCAGCATATCCACTTCCCTTGACTCCATGCTTCAACTCTCTCAGCTCATAAACACCTCTAGGATGTAGTCCATAAACAATTTCAAAGGGACTCTTCCCTATTGATCTATTTACAATGTCATTATAGGCATATTCAGCTTGCCCAATCAATTGATCCCATTGTTGACCATACTCCTTGGTCAAGCATCTTAATAGATTTCCAAGTGTCCTATTTACCACTTCGGTCTGACCATCAGTTTGAGGATGGTATGTAGATCCAAAGGATAAATTGGTGCCCATTCTTTGCCAAAGAATCTTCCAAAAATGACTCATAAACTTAGTATCTCTGTCTGATACAATGCTGATTGGTAAGCCATGAATCCTTACTATCTCTTTGAAGAAAAGAGAGGCTATTTGACTGGCATCATTGGTTGTTTTGCATGGCACAAAGTGAGCCATTTTGTTGAATCTGTCTACAACAACATAAACAATGTCCATACCTTGCCTTGTCTTGGGTAACCCAACTACAAAGTCCATACTCAAACATTCCCATGGCCTAGTAGGAATAGGCAGTGGCTGGTATAGGCCTGCATTTGAAGAAGTACCTTTGGCCTTTTGACACACTACACAACTTTCCACATACCTCCTGACATCTAAGTTCATCCTTGGCCAATAGTAAAACCTTTGAACCAGTTCCTGAGTTTTGGTGATCCCAAAATGACCACTCAATGCACCATTATGCTTTTCTTGTATCAAGTTTTCCCTAATAGAACCTCTAGGAACACATAGCTGATTGCCTTTAAACAAAAGATCACTTTGCAAAGTATATTCAGCATATTTGCTATGGAAATGATTCTTGTATTTAGCACATACCTTATAAATGTCTGCAAAATCTTCATCATCTGCATATAGATCCTTGAAATGATCTATTCCCATGCTTTTCAACTATATTTCTTGAATTGTGAGGACTCTTCTGCTCAAGGCATCTGCCACCTTGTTGAGAGCCCCTTTCTTGTGCTTGATATTGAAGGGGTAAGCTTGCAAATACTCCACCCATTCCATGTGCCTATGACTCAACTTCTCTTGGGAATTCAGGAACTAAGTGCTTAGTTGTACGAATACACTATAATTCCTTGGGAGCAAGTAGATTGCCCCCCATTTTCTTCAAGCCTGGACCAATGCATACATCTCAAGGTCATAAAGAAGAATACTTCTTCTTGGCTTCACTTAACTTCTCTGAATGAAAAGCCACCGGTCTTCCCTCTTGATTAAGAACAACTCTAATAGCTACATTTCTTGCATCACACTCAATGGTGAATAGCTTCTCAAAGTTTGGTAACACCAAAATAGGTTGGGTGGCTATCTTCTCCTTCAGCAACTCAAAAATTTTGTTAGCTTGCTCATTCCATACAAACTTAGTCTTCATTCCTCCTTTAATGGTATCCAACATAGGAGCACAAATACACTAAACTATCTTATGAATTTTCTATAGTATTGAGCAAGACCATGGAAGCTTCTTACCTCTATTGTTGTCTTTGGAGTAGGCCAATTGAGGATGGCTTCCACTTTGCTGCTGTCCATCTTCAAGATTTATATGTGATGGCACAAATCCAAGGTACACCCATTTCTGTTTTGATGAACTCACTTTTGGGATTGATCATCGGCTAATATCTGTGGCTTCTTGAAGTCGGCTCATATGTTGGAGGTACTCTTCTCTTGTTACGCTATGAATTAGTATATCATCAAGATACACTACTACAATTTTGTGTAGTCTTTGAGGATTTCATTCATGAGTCTCTCATCAATGTGGAGGGCATTAGACCAAGCCAAATGGCATAACTAGCCACTCATAGAACCTCATTGGTTTTGAGAGGTTGTTTCCACTCATCTCCCTCATGTATCCTAATTTGGTGATAACCACTCTTTTCGTCTCCCTATCTTGGTAGTACCCTAGCTACACCTAGACAATCCATGAGATCTTCAATCCTAGGGATAAAGGGAACCTATATACCCTGATGATTTATCTTGTTTGTGCCACAGGAATGATTACAAATGCCTCCATTCTCCTCCCCTTTTTAGGTGCTAAGATAGTGTACTACACTGGACTAATGCTTTTCCTAATAAGACCTTAGTTGAGAAAGTTCTTGAAATCTACCTAGCTATTTCCTCATTTTGTTGAGGGTGTCATCTTATGTAAGCTGCTTTGTTTGGAAGGGTGGCTCACGGTATCAAGTCTATCCTATGACTTATGGCTCTTTTAGGAGGTAATGTTGCTGGTTGACCACTACTTACAATACCTTCATAGGTCTACAAAAATTCTTGTATCTCCTTGGGTAACTCTTTCTTTTTAGCTGCTTTCTCTTTGCTCACCTCTCTTGGCTTGATCATCACTGCATAGCCAACTCCTTCTCCTTCTTCCAAGGCTTTTAAGAACTCTTTTTCACCAGCCAAGAGCAGTTTAGAACCTGCTGTCTGCACCTCAGTATCTTCTAACAAAGACTGAATCTTGAAGGTTACATTGTCTTTCTTGAAGGTATATGAATTCTTAGCTCCTTCATGCACAGCTTGGCGGTCAAATTTCCATGGTCTACCTAGGAGCAAGTGGCATGCATCCATAGGTAACACATCACACAAAACTTTGTCCTTGTACTTGCCAATTGAGAACTCCACCCATGCTTGTTCATTCACCAAGACATGTTGACCCTTATTGAGCCATGTGACCTTGTAAGGATTGTTGTGGGGTATCCTTGTCAACTTCAACTTGCTGACTGCCTCCTCTGACACAATATTGTCAGTAGAACCTGAGTCTATAATGACCTTACACACTTTCCCCATCATCTTGCACTTTATCCTAAACAAGGACCTCCTTTGGCTTGGCTCTTCTTTAACCAGTTCTTTGATCAAAGTCCTCCTCATCATAGGAGTTCTCGCAGCCTATTCTGAATTCATGGCGCCCGAGGGATGTATAAACAACGTGGCCTCATCATGAACAAATTAGTTCTCTTGTCACCTCCATGGAAATTACACTACTGCTGGACATCTATAGGCTTGAGTGTCCCAATTAGTTCGATGGTAACATTTCATGTTAATTGAAGTGCTGCACTACTGCCCATCCCTTCTTCCTCTAGAGTTGTAACCTCTTCCTCTACCACCTCTACTAGAGCTTCCTTCTTGTTGCTCAGAGTATCTAACTTCTCCTTGGGATCTTGGTTCTGAACTTCTTCCACCATAACCTCCTCTTTGTCCTCTGTTGTCTTTCCCTTTACCTCTACTTTTGGGATTTTGCTCTTGCTTCTTTTTGCCTTTCTCCTCTATTTTCAAAGCCATTTGATAGCATTGGTGGACTATTTTGAAGTTTACTAGGCTCATGTCTTCTTGAATAGACCATATAAGTCCATTTAAGTACCTTGCCAACTTGATGCTCTCATCTCCAACCACCTTTGATCTTAGGCACAATTTTTGAAACTCTTCAGTGTATGTTTGGACATCCATATCTTTCTGCCTAAGATTGTGTCTTCTCCTATGCAACTGAACTTCATAATCATCAGGTAGATAGGTCTGCCTTATCTTAGTTACCATTCCTCTCCATGAAACTATGGGACCTTTGCCTTCTTTCTCTCTTTCAGATTGTACAAACTTCCACCATGTGAGAGTTGCTCCTCTCAACCTTGACTTGGCCACCTTTACCTTTTGCGCCTCTGTTATTCCATCACATTCAAAGTGATTTTCAATGCTCTCAATCTAGTCTACAACTGAATTAGGGTCCATTTGTCCACTAAATAGTGGCACTCCTTCCAATGCTTTACCACTTAAGGCCTGCAATGCCTTTATCAAGGGTTCTTCAACAAGAATAAGGTCAGGTTTTGGAGCTTCCTCCTCCAAATCCTCTTCTTTTTCCTTGGCTTCCTGCTCTTCCTTTTGCTCTATCTTTTCTTTCACTTTATCTGCTGCCTCACGGACTTCATCCAAGAGCTTCTCCACTTGAGATAACATTTCTCTTAGCAACCGGTTATCTTCCTCTTGCTCTTCTACCTTTTTAGCTAACTCTGCATTAGTCACCATGGTTCTTTCCTCTGGTGTGTTCTCTCCTACTGACTCAGTGGGCTTCAACATCAATCACAAGCCTTGAATCAAACCTGCATCTGATACCAATATGGTGTATGGTGAACCCAAGCTTGCTTGCACAATCTTTTAGAGACTCCTTCACTATCTCCTTCTTGGAACCTGCTACCAATGGTTCTTGTTGAGCTTGGGTGATTAACCAAGCCCTGCTCCAACTCTTCTCAAAGAGTTTTCCACTTGTGCTTAACTTAGGAAGACCAACACCATTTGAAATTGCATTCTTCTTCTCAACACCTAGAAGGATCTAGATGCCAACTTCATCAACTTGCTTGAACTGCTTGCAGGGGTGTTAAAGACATTGTTTTCTTGCATTTCACATTCATTTGAATACATCTTGAAGGATCTTCAATCCTCAATCTATCCGATCTCAAGATTTGACCTTGAAGAGGCCTATTCCCTACTAGCCCTTACCAGTCAGTTTTTGGCTTTTCTTGCTCAATTTTGACAAACAACCTATCAATTAAATTTCATTTCCAGACACCCTTTTCAGGCCTTTAAATCTTTCATAGGG
>VDFB02382116.1:0-36194 GCA_007258455.2 Sequoia sempervirens
ATAGGGAAGTTTGGAATGATCCAATTAAAATGTCCAATATACAAATCACAACTATGACACTTTTAAGTGCAACAAAGACCACTTGATGGCAACTTAACTATACACATGCCTTGCAGAAGCTCAAATCTGAGGTTAGAAAGTTGAACGAGCAACTCAAGTAAAGGGAACACCAGTTGAAGGAAATAAGGACAGAAGTGACCGAAATGCTAGCGACAATGGAGGAAAAAAGGCTAGGTGTAAAGAGAATAGTGTTTACTTCTGTCACTGAACCTGAGGCCTTGCTAAAGGAATATATTAAGGTTTTGATCTCCACCCCAACCTTATTGATCAAAGATCCTAATCTTGCAAAGGAGTTGTAGAGAGAGACTAAGGCCAAGAAAAGAGCAAAGGATTCATTCAAATGAAGAAAGCTTATGAAAAAGCTACAATGATGGCATTGGAATTGGCACTAGCAAGTAAAGTGGTGGAGACCAAGTATGGACAAGAAAAGGCCACTATAGATAAAGAGTTTGAAGAGGCTAGAGCTGAAGAAAATGACTGGTTGGTGAAGGTTCAACAAATAAGGTAGCAACACAAAATAATTTATGGTAAAATTGCAGATTTGGAAGAAGCAAGACTTACATACATAGACATTGACAACCTACTGAAGCAAATGAAAACATCCATTGTTGGGTCCAAAGAGTTGGGAAAAGAAGTTAGGGATGATGCAACACCTACTAGCAACGTGCAACAAATGGGTGCAATCATGGGGAAACTTGAGATGGCCAAGTTGGAATATAAGGCCAAAAGCAAGCTATGGAAGAAATATTTTATAGCAACCTAATCACATATATTTGCCCAAGGATGGACAAAATATTAGTCCAAGGAAAATGTTGGCACCAAATTGTGCGAAGGCATTATCCATCGCCAACTTCCAAAGGAAGACAAGGAGAAGGATTGTGAACCTACAATCCATGACAAGGAAAGGGATGGTCACAAATTTAGCAGCAAAGGAGTAGGTAACAACAAGAGGCCACTCAACAGGTAAGGAGCACCCATGTGTTGGAGAATGTAGATCTACAACCATATGGTACATAATTGAAATGTCAATCAAGGGGGTCGAATTATGTTGGTAGCAAAACCCTAGCCCTAAGGGGTGACTACAAATACACCTATACTACCATTAATTGAAGATACTAGATACAAATAGGACCGACCAAGTAGAGCTACAAGAGATAAACTATAGAGGGTTGTTGAATAATCAATTCATGCAAATTGGGTTTGGACAAGTGGAGGTCCATGGAGATGCAACTAGTCCAAAGACCAAGGGAAACGACTTGATAGGCAAAGTTTGAGTCATTGTCAATTGGCATTGGACTATATATTGTAACATTCTTGTATTCTTAGCCCCAGGGTGCAATGTTTTCATCACCATTAACAACCTTGATAATATAATGGACTCTTTTTCCCTCTTGTTGTCTAAATGTACATTTACGATGGCTTTCTTTCTTTCTCCACCTAGGTAGGGCTCTAGGTTCTCTATGCACTTTAAGTGAGACTTTCACCAAATGACCCTATCCTTAGATGGTCAACAGACCAATGTGTTGGTTTATCTTGTCTAAGTATGATATTCGTGAAGGTAAATAAACCCAACAAGGAGCATGTCATAAAATTCATAGCTGCATAAAGGTATAGAATAGAAACAGGGATATCAGAATTCACAAGTCGACTCAAGCTGAATAGTCTAGTTTTTCATGGATTGTGTGATGCCAATAAGGTTTGTATAAAGCATAGAGATCATCTAATACAAAACTTGTCTACTATGACAAGAAAATATCGTGCAATTATTTTATTGACCAGAATCAAAGCCAGAAGTTTGCTTGCTACACTCTACCAACTAATTGTTCCCCAAAGGGTTTCCACATAAATCATGTGTTCTTATTGTGTTCCTAATTGCTAGATCTTACTTGAATGTTTTCATTGTGATTGGTTAAGTCTTGAAAAGTAAAAGGACTGTTTGATACTGATTCACCCCCCCTCTCAATATCACTGTGTGCTCAACATTTCTCCCTCATTTGAAGAAATTTAATTATTTTTTAATATAACTATTATTTTCCCCCAAATTTGTGACCCTTGCCCATTTGTTCCTAATCACGACCATGTAACTTTGATTCTACAATCGAATTATACTAACTAAAGCACATTTCCAAAAAGAAAATCTAATTTAAGACAAGGTGCTTTGGAATGACACTGTAAACAACACCTGCAATCTACAAGAGTTTGATGGATGAGAACATGGAGAAGCTACTTCCAATCTAGGTAAATTGTGCAAACCTAGCCGATCCTATTGATTGATATGTTCCAACATTATGTACACTAAGTGTTCTCTCTCCTCATTATATATGGTATCTGAACCACCTCAAAACAAAAGTAACTAACAATGCATCACGTAATGGTTGTCGGTGTAAAAAATATAAACTATGTTTAATCACACAAGCCAACACATTTGTCAGACAGAGTCATGTCTCATGTAAGAGACACATCTATCAACATATATTATCTATTTAAAGATCTCTAGATCCATAAATTTTATATAGGGAAAACATATTAAAAGCTCTCTAGTTTCAACATGGTATCAAAGCCACTATCAAGAATGATAGAATGAGAAGGAATTTTGTTGGAAGGAAGATGTGATATATTTGTAGACCTGTATATTGAAGTGGTTCACTATTCGTTGGTTGTTTGAATTGTTTGTTAGTTAGCATAATTTTTTTTTAACCTGGCTATATTATTTCTCGTTGATGAGAGAGAATAATAAGGCATCGAACTATTATCTACCCAGCTGCATCATTCTCAGTAACTTCGCCAACAATTGCTACCTAGTCAATCTGATCCATCTTACAATCTACCAGCTTTACACAAAATGCCTAAACTATCCAAGACTCTACTTAATATCTATGACTCATAATTTATGCAATCTTCAGGAACAATACCATATATTTTCAACAAAGCAGAATTTGCAGTTTGAAACTTCAAATGGATATTTTGTTTGATGCTTTTTCTGTTCACGCATAATCCATATTACTACCACTCCTTAAAAGGCTAAATCATTGAAATATTGGATCTATGCCAAAGTCAAATAAGTTCATTTGGTTTAGATTGCAAAGAATTAAAATACTTGATTGAAGATGCCAAAATGAAATCCCAGTCAAAAGAAAAAAGAAAGTCGTTGTTGTTCCAAAAGGGAAGTTAATTGCTTGTTTTTTAAAACAACCACTGCCCATATTCAAAATCCGTCCTATTGGTGTGTATGAATTTTTTTATAATAAATGAAAGGATACGTATTCCAAGGGATAATTGTTGAACACAGAGAAAATAATCTAATACAAAGGAAAGAGAGGCATGTGAAGGCACCAAAACTAATCACCATCAGGAATTACTTAAGTGGTTCTTCTATGTGATTAAAATTTAATTGTTTAAGGAAATCATTTGTTCCAATGAGAAACATTGGTAAAAAATTGAAGAAAGAAAATAAAAATTTAATGTGTGAAAAGGATATTATGGAAGAAGAACTGGTGAAAGTTTTTAAAAAAAATGAAGAATTGAAAAAAAAGTTGAAGTGGTTAGCTAAGCAATTTAAAATCCTTCCAAAGGAAAATAGTTCTCAAAAGGATGAAATATCATAATTGAAAAAACAAAATCATCTGTTAGATCAATTGCTTGCATCATACCTTCAGGAAAATGTGTGTCTAAGGTCTAAGCCTACACCATGTATTGTCTCATGTGATACAAATGATTTGAGTTATTCATTTGATGAATCATTTTCAATATATGTGATATTGCTAAAGCTTCTTTAGATAGAGAGTGTAAGGTTGGAGATAACAATGTTTTTGAATCTACAAATCTTGTTAGTTGTGATGATAATAACAAAGGATGTTTTGCAAAGAATGGGTTATGATGGAAAAGGTTTGGGAAAGTATGAGCAAGGAATTAGAACACCGATTGAACCAAGTATGAGGCTAGAGAATGAAGGCCTTGGTTATGTTAAAGGTAAAGAAAATACAAATGATATTATAGGTAATATAGTTACAAACAAGTGAGTTCAAAAAAAGTAGTGTTCCCAATGTTCTCATTGTAATAGGCAAAGACATAAAAAGGAAGCAAGTTGGGATCTTCATTCTTGTACCATTTGTGGATTGAAGAATCATTTTGAAAAATTGTGTTGGATTAGAGTGGGAGAAACAACCTCTAAAAGATTGTATACTTATGAATTATGGATAGATTGGTGTATCTAATTGGCAAAAGGTCACAAATATATTCATACAAATATAAATATTCACATATCAAAAAAAAAAAGCAATCAAGCAAGGTTTGAATCTTCTAAGTTGAGTGATTGATGATTGTTTACTATGACTCAAAGGAAGTCATTATCCTGTCTTGCAAGCATATTGATACCAGGTACCATTTCATCAAAGAACTAGTACACGATGGAGAAATCTACTTAGAGTTTTGTAGATCAAAGATCAATTGGCAAACATATTCACAAAGGCATTAGCAAAGGAGAAATTTGAACATCTAAGGTAGAATTCGGGATTCTAGGGTAGAAATTAAGGGGGAGAGTTGGAATAAACTATTAATTTCTACCACTGACAATCAAATAATTGCCACCATAATTAAACAAAGAGGGTGAACACATTGAATTGTTTGGAAGCCTAAACTTACTAGAGAGGATTACATTTAATAATTTTATAAAGTAGTAAGAATTTGCAAAGACCATATGGATCTGTTGGTATGAGGGAGATGCCATATTAAGCATTCATAATTGCCCAAAGCTCAACGTCAAGAAGCTAAATGAACATTTGAAAAATCATTGTCAACAATAAGAAACAATTACCTGCAGCATATATTATTCAGCAAAAAACAACCTGTTGGTTTGAAATATCCCACATAGGATATTGACCTAAATTCTGATTTCTCAAACTCAATTTTCTGCCCTAATTTCTGCACTTCAATTTTTTGCTGAAACCCTAATTTCTGCAATTCAATTTTCTGCTCAAACCCTAATTTCTGATTGCAACAAGTATGAACAGCAACACATATTTCTCCAAAAATGCTTCAAATAATATAGCAAATATATCTATCTTCAAAGATGAATGTAACCAGCAATGTAAAACAACAAAATGACCATCCAAACAGGCAATAAATCTGATTTCAGTTTGTCCAATCTGCTGCTACAAAATTAGAACTAATGTCCATGCAATTTCACCACAAAATGAGCTCAAACATGCCCAGGAATATTTCATAAGTTTGTTGCTATAAACTAACCCTAGTTACATGCCAAAATGTATATGAAAAGCTGCTCCACAATAACCCTAGCTGGGCGAACTACTCCAGCTATGGAAAAATGCAAAAATGAATGCAAATATGGATGAAGATAACTCCAAAACCCTACCAAGAGGTGCACTGATCTGCTGATCTGAAAATGAGGGTTTGAAAACCTTGCAATGCACAAATATGACCTCCAAACATCAAATCGCCCTCTCCAATCCAAGTCACCTCTCCTCCAAATGTGGTGCTCCACTATAGGGTGAATCCCTAGGGCAAAACAATGCAAAATCTGCCTTCAAAATGTTGCTCAATCTGATCTGCAAATCTGAATATTACTTTCCAACTCATAATCCTTCACAAAATGCCATTGAAGCACAAGTAGACCTCCGTCATGAAGTCCTCCCAAGATAAGCTAGGTTTTCGTCCTTGGAATAGATGCAAATAAATTGCAAACCAAAAGGAATAAGAAAATATGCTTGATGATGAAATGCCTTCTCAAGATCTTGTATTTATATCCAACTTACATTTTCCCTCCACCCTGGCTGACCCAACTTGGGCATCCAAATTCGAATTAGTATTTATTTATTTCATTTATTTTCCCACTCACGCAACTCCTTGGAAAATAATAAAATATTTTGATGCCTCCAAAAATAATATTAAATTATGGAAAATTAATTCCCAAGTCCGCCTAGCCAAATAAAAATAATTGAGCCATAAAGAATTATGTTTTCTAATTATGCAAGGCTCAAACCAAATATTCAGGGACATTACATGGTTCACCTTAATTTTTGCAATTTGGCAATTTTAGTCAGCCTTGTCTCACTTCATTCTATCACATTTTTTTTTTCTTGCCAAGCATCCAAAACATTCAAGGGAAAATATCATCCTAAAAACCATATAATTTAATCTACATATTTTTTACCACTATAAGGGCCACTTGAATTCCATCCATGTTGTATGTGTAGAGGCATGAGATTTGAAGTTGGAGCACTTATATAGGTGGAACAAGCAGCATGTGAAGTGCATCAATATAATAATATTACAACTAAAATAGGATGTCAGTCATAAAATGTGTTTAGGGCTCATTCAATAGAGCAAAGTTGTAGTGTTGATTGTAAAGAAGTTGCTAAATTTAGAAAGTTGTAGCATTGATCATAGAGATCATTGCTAAATTTTAAAAGTCATAGCATTAATCATAAAGATTATTGCTAAATCTGTGAAGTTTTTGATTGCAAAGATCATTGCAAATGGTAAATAATATATTATTACTCTATAAAGTTGAGTGATGGTGACAACTTTGAAGAATGTCATCATTAGATGAGAGGTATTTTTCACTTGTCAGACTTAACCTTCTTTATTGACAGTGAAGAGCACTCAGTTATACTGAGAGGGGGGGAAGGGGGGTCAAAGTGAATCAGTATAACAACAATCTTTTATTTTTCAAACTTTAAGTCACCACAGCAATAATACTTCACAATTTAATAATCCATAGCAATAACACACATGCAAGATCTAGCAATAAGGAACACACAATTTACGTGGAAACCCTTGCAAGAGAAAACCACAACAAAATATTGCTTATATAGGTCTTGTAGGCACCAACCTACTTTTACAAATCTTCTTTTGTAGGCATGAACCCACTAGAGAAACTAATCCCCACCACTAAGCACTAACTCAGCAAGAGACACCAATCTCTTCTAATGAGAGGCACCAACCTCCCGATCTCCTTGATTAGGAGGCACCAACCTCCAAATGAACAAAATGATAATTATTTGAAGCTTCTTCTTGGATCAGCTCTAATTCACCTTCATAAATCTGCTCATTACTCTATCAAAATCTGCCTTTAGAATCTTCAAAACTCCTTCATAAATTCTGCCATAAAACTTTAATAAATCTACTCATATATCTCTCATAATTCTGCTCATATGTCTTCAAAATTCTGCATTTATATGCCTTTTAAGGCTGCTCCTTATATGAATGACATTCAATGAATCGCTTTCCTTCAAATGATCTTCACAATCTCCTTAAATATTCTTACCAAGAGAGGTGACTTTTCGAAGTAACGCATACATTCAAAATGGATGCAACCTCTCCTTTTAAATGCATCTCTTCATCTTCGAATTTGGGCGCTTAGATAGGATCACCCCAAAACAGCAAACATTAAATTTAATTTCAATTTTTTTAAATCCCCAAAATGGGGTGCCAACATGAGGAGGGTTGGCCTCATACACAAACAACATATTTTGCAATTTTTAATTTATTTCTTTTACTTCCCCAAGAGGAATGCCAACCAAGGGGGGACACATATATTTATTTCATTTTAAATTTTACTCCAAAGCATGGCCATCAACATTCAACCATGAACTCCTTCCTCGACCTTTGACATCAATGACAACAATTTTCCAACAGATAGAACTATGATAGACATCTTGCTATGGATAATGACGAGCACAGGAAAGGAAAGGAATGCTGGTATTACAATTGTTCTTGTCATTTTGAGAGACAACGCTTCAAAAGAAAGAAAGATATGAACATAGGTAATCAAGGTGCAAGGTTTAAATCTTATGGCTAAATTGGCAAGCACAAAGCAAGACTGATGGTAACAAGCTACAAACATCATCAAAGAGTTCAGCAATTCAGTGTTTCATTCTTGCATTAAGCATGTTGAAGTCCATCATCTAGTTAAATTGTGTGATACAATAAAGTTTATGGAGGAGTGTTAAAAATATAAACTGCATTTAATCACACACCCCAACACATCTATCATATAGAATCATGTCTCATATAAGAGACACATCTGTCCACATATATTATCTATTTAAAAATCTTTGGATCTATAAATTTTATATAGAGAAAATATATTAAAAACTCTCCGGTTTCAACATTACCCCAGGACTATAGGTAGGTTGCCCATAAACAAAAAATTTCATTTCTATGCGACCAAAGCACTCTGTTCACGAACACATTACCCAATTTCTTATGATACTCTATAGAATAGCCAGGTGGCTAATGGTGGTTTCCAGCCAAATAATAGACAATATCAGGGGACCGCTTTGTTACGAAAAACAAGTATTCTCGAGGTCTATCGAGCAATAATAACATATCATTTCAAAAAATCTCTTTAAAAAAGAAAAATTACTGAATTACATGACAGACGTACGACGTTTACAACTAGATCATTTCCAATAGCTGCTCTGGGCCTTCGCAAATGAAGAAAGGTTAAAAACCCTATGCTAACTTTGCATCTTTAAAAGGCTTCAAATATTTCGTACAAAAATATCACAGCAGCATTTTCAAAAAATATATATAATAATTATTAAAAAATGACCTGCGGAAATCTTGGATCAAAGATACCTGAAAAGAAGATATTAAAGATGGCTTACTTAGTGACGGACTCTTTGTGTACTTGCATAACGTGGATGGCCATGCCCCCGGCCGTTGACAGCTTCTTATGACAGAAATGACATTTGAAATGCTTGGCCTTCTGATGCTGCACTAATATTTTTTCGTCGTCAAACTCTCGCTCGCAGTAATAACACCACACTTTGGCAGCCTTCTTCTTCTTCTTCCCCATCAGCGAAGCCGTGAATCTTTGTCGAGGAAAGAAAATAAGTCCCAGAGCGCTCCCAATATACACACGGTTGAGGAAGAAAGAGGGGAAGAGTAATGCGGACGAGAGTTTCTATGGAAATTCTGGGAAAGAAGTTTTATTATTATTATTAATAATAGTGTGATCGTTTATGGAGATTTAACTTGTAGTTTGAGTCAATTTTCATTTATTTATAGGATTGGGATGGATAATTTATTAAGAAATTTGGTGTTTCATTTCTATTAGTGCTAGACAATGCAATGAATATTAAGTGGGTTATTTACTAGAAATTGCATCTTGGTGTGTAATGGGTACACCGAAGAATTGTGGAAGGTCAATTAGGGAATTTTTTGATCTATTTCTTACATACATTTGCATAGTGTACATGAGGTCAATTGGTAGGTCATTTAGAAAATGAAATCGGTTGCTAGCAAACAAAGCAGGCCTTAAATAGGTTGTTAGCAAACAAAGCAGGCCTTAAATACAAAATTGTCTGAAATAGGAAAACCTTAAATAAACCTTTACTAAAGATATCATGTCCTAAGATAACTTCTAGAAAGTTAAGAAAAGTGATCCTTTAATAATGACCATAGCTAAAAATAACCATGCTGGTGATGAACGGCCCCTTTCAGTGACTCTGAAGCAGCTCCCTTAATTCTAACCATGACAGATCCTAAAAAAAACTTGAAACTCTAACGATCATTGGCAAATCACCAAACAATTTTGGTGACTTGAATCTTATAATTAATTGAGAATGCACTCATAAACCATTGTTATGTCTGAAAATTTACAAAAACATAGTGTTTTTAAAACCCTAGACCTCTTCAAAGATGACCCGTAGAAATCCATCTTTGGCACAGCTTCAAATCAACTATGCATCTACTTAGAAGGATCTAAACACAACTAAAACAAAACCTCTGAATCAAGAAGATAATAAGGCTCCATTACCAATAGGCTTGTGTTATGTCTGTAATAGGGAGAGAGGGATAGAGAAGGATATATGGGGATAGAAAGAGGGAGAGATACGGGGGTGGGGGTGGAGAGGAGAAGAGAGAGAAGGGGGGTAAGGAGATAGAGATAGAGAGGAATTTAGAGATAATGATGGAAATGGAGATGGAGATGGAGGATAGGGATATAGAGAGAAGGGGAGGGAGAGATAAAGAAAGAGGACAAAGGGATAGATAGAGATGGAAGAGATAAGTATAGAGAGAGGAGAGATAGAAATGTAAAGATAGAGATCGGAAGTGATATATAGAGAGGAATATAAAGAGAGAGAGATATAGGGGTAGAGAGAGATGGATGGATAATGCGATAGAGATAGAGGGAGATATGTAAGAATTTAAATATATATATAGAGAGAGAGAGAGAGAGAGAGAGCTAGAGATACAGAACGAGAAACAAGGAGTGTGTGTGTGAGTAAGAGAGATAGATATGGAGAAAGATAGAGAGGGAGATAGATATGTATAAATAGATAGAGAGGGAGGGAGATGGAGGGAGTGAAATAGAGATAGGAGAGAGAGGTAGAGAGATATAAAAAGAGGAAGTGATAGAGAGAGGGAGAGAGGGGGAGATGGGGATAAAAAGGAGAGATAAAAAGATAAATATAACTTGGGAAAGATAGAGAGGGTGAGAGAGATAGAAGCAAAGACAAAGTGAGGTAAATATATAAAGGGAGAGATGGAAGGAGAGAGGGAGAGGGAGAGGGAGAGATAGAGATAGAAAGAGGGAGACAATGAAAGAGGGGGAGATGGAGAGAGAAATATAAAGATGTAGGAAGTGATATATAGAGAGAGGTTGAGAGATGGGTATATATAAAAAGAGAGTACAACAGATGGAGGGAGAGATAAAGTAAATAAGAGAGGGATAGAGATAATGAGATATAAATAGAGAGGGATAGGTAGAGATGGGAAGATAAAAATGGAGGGGGCAAGAGTGAGAGATAAAGGTGATAGAGATAATTAATAGAGAGAGTGAGATAGATAGAGAGATAGAGATAGATATAGAGATAGGGAGGGGGAAACAACAAGTGTGTGTGAGAGAGATTGAAGGAGATATAGAGATAGAGATAGGGAAGGAGAAACAAGGAGTGTGTGTGTGTCTGAGTGAGAGAGATATTGAGATAGACATAGAGAGGAAGAGATAAATATAAATAGATAGAGAGGGATGGAGAGAGGGAGATAAATAGAGAGATGATAGAGAAATTGAGAGATATAGAAAGAGAGTGATAAGGAAAGAAGGAGAGATGTGGATAAAAAGAGGAGACATAGAGAGATATATATAGTGGGAAAGATAGAGGGGAAAAAGAGAAAGAGATGTATGGAGAGGTAAGGAGATAGAGATAGGGAGAGAGATAGAGAGGAAGATGGGAGATGGAGAGAGGGAGGGAGAGAGAGGGAGAGAGAGAAATAGAGATAGAAAGTGAGGGAGACAAAGAGAGAGGGAGAGAATGAGAGAGGGAGAGATGGAGGGATAGAAAGATAGAGATAGGAAGTTATATAGAGAGAGGTAGATAGAGGGAGATATATATAGAGAGAGATAGGGAGAGGTACATATGGGGACATATATATAGAGATATATGGAAAGAGAAAGAGAGAGAGATCTCTTTATATATTTTTCTTCCTCTCTATCTTTATATTTTTTATTATCTCCCAATCTCTCTCTTCCTCTCTCTCCCCTATTTCTCTCTATATTTAGTCTTACCTTCTCTCTTCTTGTATGTTTCTCTCATTTCTTCTCTCTATCTATTTCCCTCTCCTTATATGTCTCCCCTTAGTATTTTTTGATATCCCTATTTATCTCCCCCTCTCTCTCCCCCTTTCCCTCTTTATCTCTTGATCTCTCTACCTCTATATATCTTTGTCTCCTATTTCTCTTTATCTCTATCTATCTATCTCTCTCTTAATGTGACTATATCTATGTCTCCTCTTCTCTCTTTTCCTCTCTTTCTTTCTTTTTGTCTCTTCCTATCTCTATCTTTTTATCTCTCCACATTTATTCCTTTATATCTATACCTCTATTTTTGTATCTCTATCTCTCTTTTTATCTGTTGTATCTTTGTCTCCCTCTCTATTTCTCTATTTTTCTCTCTTTATTTTCTCTCTTTCTCTCTCTATCTATTTTCCTCAGAAGTGTGCAATGGGTACACTGAAGAGGTTTTAAAAGGTGAATTATCATATCCTTAATGAAATGGCATGCTACCTTGAGCATAACTCCTTGGGGATGCGCTATCATTAGATTGTTGGCATGAAACTATTTTTTTTTTTTGATTGGTAAACGCTTTTAACTGGATCTACGAACCAGTGAGACCACATTTGGGGAACCTAATCCCCGTCAATTTGTCTCCATCCTCTCCTATCCCCCTCCTCTTCCTCTTCCTCCTCTTCTCCTCTTCCTTATCTCTTCCTCCTCTTCTCCTCCTCCTCTCATCTCCTCACTTCCTCCTCTCATCTCCATTTCTCCTCCTTGCTCCTCTCCCCTCCTTTCTCCTTCTCTCCTCCACTCCTCCTTGCTCCTTAATTCCTATTCTCTCTCTTTGTTATCTCTTCTCCTCTAGCTCACCCCCTCCTTCATTTTTCCTCTTCCTTATTCCTCCTCACCTCTGACCACGCCTTATTCCTCCTCTTGTCTCCTCTGATCTACCTAACCTCCTCCTTCTCTCCTCTCCCCTGTCGCCTCCACCTCCCTATAGTTGTTGCCTCCTCTAGCCTTACCATTGTTGCCTTCCTGCCTCCTATCGTTGCCTCCTAATTCGCATCTACAACTACCAACTGCAGCCTATTGCCACTCCTCCATAGAAATTCCACCTATAAATCATCGAGCGGCAACACACCAATGACCCCTGCCTCCGACTCAACATCATCATCCATCCTTTGTTCTTCGACCTCCATCCTCCAACCATCGTCCACTATCCACCATCCTCCAACTTCCTAGCACCAACGTTCGACCCACCTCCCACACTCTGTGGGACTCAAACACTTGATGCAGTGTGTGTTTAACACTACCTTGCAACAACCGTTGCACTGTGGGGCCATCTCCCTCACTCTATAAATTTTAATTATATTTTAAGTTTGAAATTCATTTTATTATATAAATTATAAAAAAATTCCAAAATAGAATTATTCTACAATAATTAAAGTTTTAATAAGATAAATAATTATAAATTAAATTAATTCTAATAATTTTTAGTTATTATTTATAATTTCATAAAAAGACATAAATAATAAAAAATAAATTTCAAACTTAAACCTAAATTAAAAACTAAAATAAAACAAACCAAAATGGAAATCAAAATATATCAAAATCCAAATAATAATAAGCATAATAATAATTTTAAAAAATTAATAACAAATAATAAACTTATTACGTTAATAAATGATTAAATTAAAAAGTAAAACTATTTTTTTAATTTATTAGAATTGAAATATTAATAAAATATGTACCTAAAAAATATAATTAATATATTACAAACGATATTAGCATAAGCTGGGGTGGTGGGCCTAGCTTGATTGGCTAAAGCATCATGTTGTAGGCAAGAGGTCATGAGGTCTAGTCTCCCCACCGTCCCCGTGGTACCAGAGGGCGTGTCACTCTAGCATCGCTGATCACATGAAAAAGTTTACCAGGTGCATTGCACATTCTAATTCCTGCAATCTAAATTTTTTTTTTTTTAATAAAAGGGGTAAAAACTTTACTAAGATAGAAAAGCAAACAAATCAGAGAGTACAAAAGACCCACTTAGGATCGAGAAAACAAACAAAAAATTCAGGAAACTCCCAAAAAAATTATCATATCTTCCATCATAGAATCCTCCAGAATTTGAGAGAGGTCCTCAGGGAGGCCTTCCCAATCCCCCACCGCCCAAGAACCCATCCTCTCAGAAGCCCATCTATCCAAGCAATCTGCCACCTTGTTCCATTCCTAAGGAATATGACAAAATGTGATAGAATCCAACATCCTACTCAAAGCAATAATCTGCTTAGCCACCACCGCAAGCTGCCAACTCACCACATCAAACTATTGTTTATTCAACATATCAATCACAACCTGAGAATTTGACTCACAAACAATACTCCTCCAACCAAGGGCATAGGCCCATTCAAGAGCCAAAAGAATCACTAAGGCCTCCATATGATTATTGGTTTGCCTACCTTTATATAAAGTAAAAAAGAAACACACCACCCCAAAGCTATCCCTACCAATACCACCCACCCCAGCATGACCAAGATTACCCCTAGACAGACTGTCTATATTCATTTTTAGCACCCCCAAAGGTGGGGGCCACCAATGACCACTACATTGGATCCTCGCTCTGTTGCACCTTCTCTGCCCAAGGTGAGGACAACCCCTGCTACCAACTAGAAGCTCCAAATTTCTAACCACACTCAGGTCACCAAAATCCACCGAGACCAAAAGGTCACACTTGGCAACCAGAGTCTCTTGAATAACCCCCAAAATCCTCCTCCAAAGTTGACCAACCAAATCCTTCTTATCCAAAATATTCCTATGGTTGTGTTCCAACTAGATATGCCAAATAATCATACTAGGACCAATATTCCAAGCTATTTCAAGAAAAGAAGTCCTCGCTAGGGGTCTTCCCTGGCTTTTCCAAAAGTCCTCCAAAGAACAAGCATGACAACACGGCTAGATCCACGCTTTCCACCAAAAATTCCAAATCATTCTAGCAAAAGGACACTGAAAAAAGAGGTGTGAGGAACACTCTTCATGACAATTGCACATAACACACTTAGAAGGGCCCAAGAATCCACACTTTCTAAGATTCTCCCACGTGAGACATTTCTTTTGAACCACTAGCCAAGTAAAGAAATTACACTTAGGCCAAGAAAATTTGTTCCATACCTATTTCCACCACATAACCCCCAAATGCCTTCCTATCTAGTACCTAGTATCCAGAAGCAACCGAGAATTTACCCTTCAGATCATCTCCCCAAGCTAGAATATCCCTTCCCAAAAGAGAGTTGTAAACTCAACCAGCCAAAATATTGGCCAACTCTCAACAATCCTCCTCTGATCCCCCAAGAGGCCACTCCTATAGGTCCTTCCACCTGAAGACATCCACCTAACCAATAACTAGAGGCACTTTGAAATCCGCCACCCGACTCCAACCCGCCTCAAGGAAATGATTACATAATTCTTGCAAATGAGGATGCGATGACATAATAGGAGGATGTCCATCCCAAGAATCAAATTGAAATAGGGCATCCAAACCATTGTTGCATATCCAAAACAACCCTTGTTTAATCAATAAAACAAAACACTTGTACAAAGGAAGAGCTTGAATCACCGCTTTCAAAAGGGTCACTCTACCTACAAATGAGAACCACCTATAAGTCTAGTGACTAACCTTTTTGCAAAACTTGTCAATAATATCCTGCTAGTGAAGCCTCGAAAGCAAGCAGATAGCAAGAGGAATACCAAGATACACAAAAGGAAGTGAGCCAATTTGAAATCTAGGGATTCCAACAATTCTCCTTTAAATGAGTTTGGGTGTATTGAAGAAGTAAATAAAAGATTTCCCCTCATTAATACATTGTCTTGAAGTATCCAAATAGCAATCCAAAGCTTTTCACACAATAATAGCTTCATCAATTATAGCCATACCCATCATAGCAATATCATCCACAAACTAGAGATGAGACTGGATGGGAATTCCAACACCCCAATCCCAGCCCTAAATGAGACCCAACCCTACTCGAGATCTAATAAATTTTCCTAACCCTTCAACCTTTAAAATGAAAGGATAAGGAGATAAAGGATCACCTTTTTGGAGACCATGAGACGCACAAAAAAGTTCAATGGGCTCACCATTGACCAACATAGAGAAAGAAGCAGACGTAACATATCTCTTGACCCACTTAATCCAATCACTGACAAAACCAAAAGCCCTCAAGATCCTAAAGAGGAAGGCCCACTTAACCCGATTATAAGCCTTTTCCATGTCCAGTTTGATGAACATAGCCCTCTCTCTCGAAGCATCCATAGAGTGAATAGTTTCAACAACAATTATGACCTCATCCAAAAGTTGTTTACCAACAACAAACCCTCCCTGTTCATCTGATATTAACCTGATTAACTAGGGCTTCAACCACTTTGCAAAAAGTTTGGTAATTATCTTGTACGCCACATTACATAAAGAGATCGACCTGAAAAGATCCAGAGAATTCACACCCTCCCTTTTTGGAATAAGAACGAAAAAGTTGCATTCATGGCCTTCAACATCTGCTTATTTTTCTATGACTCCAGGACAACCTCCATAAGGTCCATCTTGATAACTTCCTAGAACTCCTAAAAAAATTCCACTGGAAACCCATTTGGTCTAGATGCCTTACCTTTTTTCATTTGGAAGATAATATCCTCCAATTCTTGTAGGGAGATCAGTTTGAGCATAGCCTCTTTCATTTCATTGGTAACCAGGGACGGTATAATGGCCACTATCATAGCTTCATCCTCATCCATAGAAGGGGAGTCCTTTGAGAATAAAGAAGAAAAGTATCTAACTGATTCTTTTGAAATCATAGCTGAGGGAGAAAGAATAGCCCCTTCTGAAGACACAAGGGAGGCGATAATATTGCCCTACCTCCTATCCTTAACTAAATTATGAAAAAAGGAAGTGTTTCTACCCCCCTCCTATAACCAATCAATTCTATACTTTTTCTTCCAAAATATCTCCTCCCTTAAATCCCATTCTCCCACCTCCTTCACTACCACAGCTTCCAGCCTACCCAAATCCTTAGTGAGACCCTGATCACGAATCTATCTAGTAATGGAGTCTAAGTGAGCCTGGGCACCGCTCTTTTCCAGAAAAAACATTACCAAAATATTTCCTATTCCAACACTTCAACCTATATTTCACATATTGGAGTTGCTTGGAGAAAGAATACATTGTAGTCCCATAAGCAGGTTTCCCAAAGCACCGCCATTTTGGAACCAAATCATGCAATGATGCATCTCTAAGCCACATAAGCTTAAATCTAAAAGATTGCTTCTTAGAAGATTGAGAGAAGATTGCTGAGAGCTTAATCAACCAGTGATCAGATCCTTGCCAATCTAAGATCTCAGTGTTGGTAGCCCATCTATCACTAAACCAAAAACTAGACACCAAGAACCTATCGAGCCGTCCAAATATAGTTGCCTCCCCACTACACCTATTATTCTAGGTAAATATACCATTAGTAGGTCTAATACCAATCAAGTTCAAAAAAGAAAGTTATCTCTTAGGAGGTCCCAAGAAGGATCTAGATGGGCACTACCTCCCATCTTCTCTTCCAACAAGGAGACATCATTGAAATCTCTTGCCAGAATCCAAGGAAGAAGAGAATCTAAAGAGCGCACAAACCTAACATGAACCCAAACTTGTGCTTTACTCAACAAATTAGTAGGAGCATAAATATTGGAGAAGAGAACCCTCTCCCCCGACTCCCAATTAGAGGCAACAAAGGAAATAGAATACATGCAAGAGAGCCACCATAATAGAGTCACTTTACATGGATTCCATAAACAGTCCACCCCACCAGAGCTTCCCTGCACTCCCACACACTGGCACTGACCTTTTCCTCAAATCTTTAAAGCAATACTCAACATACTTTCAACAGATAATTTAGTTTCCTAAAGGAAGACATTATTCGGAGAATGAGCATGAATCAAATCATGAATACGCTTTTGTCTAGGGACGCTATTCATACCCCTTACATTCCATGAAAGCACTATCATCATTGCGGTTGAGAGAAGTGGGAATCAATAGTTCTCGCTGATCCAAACTCCACCAATGTTTCACCAATTATTTGGACCTTCTCTTGGTCCTTCTTCCTCCCCATCGTAAGATACTTCTCTGAAGCCCCTTTCTTGAGAGGCTTTTGTTGCACACCCAATGTAGAAGAAGAAGGCTTGATTTTTTCGAGATCAGGAGCACACTTTGCACTATCAAAGCTAGCACCAATAACTCTAGGACCGCCTACAACCTCTAACAACGGTTTAGAATCCTCCAAAGTATCACTAGATGGAGGAAAATTTGTATCCATTTGAGCCTCACACACCTCAAACAACATCGGGTTAGGACTTCCAGTTGGTATGCCTCCAATGTCATTCTCCACCAAAGGACCATTTGTCCCCTACAAATCCAAGGGAACTCCCTCTTCCTACACCAAATCTTTTAAATATTCAAACCTATTGAAGGTCTCCTCCTCCTATCTATCATTAAGAGTTATCTTCTAACCTCTACCTATGTTCTAATTCCACATTGGGACAAAGCCCTCCTTATCAACTTCAAACCCCTAAGTAGGAGCCTTACCCTTGTCCAACTTCTGAGTTGGATGTGAATGAGTGTTACTCGCACTAGTAGCATGAAGGCACGTGGAAAATTCCTTTGGAGATGACCATGTTCATGGCACAATCTACACCTGAAAGGTAAATCCTCGTAATCTAATTGTTGCGTCCAAGAATAAGATCCAATACTCATGTCAATAGAGTTCAGCAACGGCTTATTCAAATCAATTTCTACACATATTTGAGTGAAGGATAAAATCCTTTTATTCAAGGTTTGTTGAGAGGGTCCAATAGGCTTTCCAAGCAACAAGGCTATCATCTGCAAAATGTGACTTCTCCAACATTCAAGAGGCAGGTGCGACGACCTCACCCAAACCAGAACCCTAGAGGGGAGCTCCTCCACTAAATTAAAACCACCATGCCATGGTTTTTTAAAAAGACCCACCTAATTGTAAAAATAGGGCCCACCCTCGAATGCCCTATTCTAATTAGCAACACAAGAAAAATTGACCAGAAAGAAATTATTAACAACTAACATAATATCAAAATCCCCTTCATGGTTCCAAGTTTTGTGGATCCAAGAATCCAGAAAGGGAAGTGAAACCCTCATCCCCATGAATTTTCAAATCAACACGTGGTTGCAATAGTACTCCACATCTTCAGCTACATATTTTAGTTGAATGACTAAAACTGACCAATCTTGGGATTTCACTAGACACTTATTCACCTTCTTCAATTTGAGGGCACCAGGAGAAGTTGAAATAGAAGCACTTGGGTCTCCACTAGACAAAGAAAAGGTATGATCCACCTTATCCAAGGCCTCATGCATTTCCATGGCCAAACAAAATCCAACCCACTCCAAGAGCTAGCCTGACCCCAATTGACTGGAAAAGAGGCAAACAAGAAGCAACAACAAGGAAAACACGATGAAAAGAATAAAGAACAACCACAGGCATAAAGCCTCAAACTGACGCACCAAGAAGAGAGAACAAGAAGCACAACACCAGAAACCCCTTGTCCCCAACATGCAAGAGGGAGTCCACGCAGGAAAAGAAAGAGATTTAAAATAGAGAAAAGAGCCCACCCTAGCAGACAACACACACAACCCCACACACAGATGGAAGGAGAGTTGAGCTAGGGTGATAAAAACCTAGCTCTCCCACATCGTCGTGCAAAGAAGAAATGCAATATTTTCTAATAAAATTGTCATCTAAAAAAATTATTAACATAAGCTCAATATTAACAATTTTCAACCACTGATTTTCAAAATCAATTTGTTCACTTCATATAAGAAACACCTCAGTGTAATAATTATTGGAAATAAGTTTTTGTGAATAATGGGTCGATGTTATTTATTATTTTTAATTAATATTTTTAATGCTTTTTATTAATTTTAAAATGATTTATTAGATTTTTGAAATTTTTTATCAATATATTTGATTAATTGGATAATTGATAAGAGAACTATGAGATTAGCAGGGTCATAGAAATATTTAATGGGTTTTGATGGCACTTTAAGGAGGAATGTGAAGTTGGGGCCTTGGTTCATTCTCCTTTAGGGTATTCCATTAGAGGTGGGTCATTCTTTATGGATTCCAAATTCAATAATGCAACAAAATCAATTAGGTCATGGTGTTTCATGTTTATTTGGAGTATTGATGAAGAGTTGGGAGAGAGAATTCATTTTCAAAATAGAAAAATAGGTGGTGACAATTGTTGGGGATTATTATAAATGGAATGGGGCATCTCTAAAAGTCTTCAATCAAAGTGATCTAAAAAACTAGTATTGTTGAAATTATCATTTGCCACATGTGATGAATGTTCAAAAGAAGTGGCATTAACTTAACACCTCAACAATTTACTACTAGTGGAACTAATGAATATGTCACTTTATAAACAAAATATAGAACTTGTGAAGGGTTTTTACTGTTTAATCTTCTAATTTTTTTATTACTTTCTCATTTTTCAAGGATAGGAGACTCAAGGGAGATCCTGTGTTGCTTTTTCATGATTGATAAAAGAGAAGAAACCATTATATGATAATATTAGTCCATATCTTTATGGTTATATAGTAGTTTTATTCCATTTCCCATATTTGACAGTGGTGGGAGTCCATTTTATGACTATACCATGGGTTGTCGTAGGCTTATAATCGTGTCAAGGTATATCATAGATATAGGGAGTTGGTAAATACTACGAAGATTCTCAATATTAGCCCATGAGACATGGAAAACACTTCTAATCATGTTGTGAATTAGTGTCATCAGGAGTGTTGCTCGCTCCTAGTAGAGTTCTCTCCAAAATTGAGGGTTTCTCTAACTATGTGTTGTGTTGCATTTATGTGTGTGTGTGTGTGGTGGGTGGGGGGTTGTGATTTTCTATAAACTATGATGTTATATTTGTTATCTTCTTAATATTTTGATAGGTTAGTGAGAATTGTTGTTAAATGACAATGTGTGGGGGATACCCTTCTTATTTATATATCAAGTGGTGTTAGAGTAGTTGTCTCATTTGGGTATTTATTTATTCTAGAGTTTGCAAGTATTTTATATCCATAAAATTAAGTGGAGAGAATATTTTCTTACCTTTCAAGACCAAAATTGAAATGAGAGTGTGGTTGAGGATAACAAAGATGGAAAGAGAAGATGATGGAGAAGTGAGATTGCAAAAAATTGAAGAGAATGTTGTGCTAATTCTTAGCATAGAGGACAAAGTGGATAGACTATAAATAATGATGTTGGTCCTAATCTTCAAGTTAGGAATTCCAAAAGATAAGATGGAAGAAAGTAATTACAAAGGAGATAGACGAAGAAAGGTGAGTCCTTTTAAGGTAAGATTTTTCAAGATAGAGAAATTGTTTTTTACAACTCTATGATGGTGAAATTAGTGCTAACAAGTTGGACCAACCCCAAATGGAGTTATAATTTATTCTTCATCAATGATACTCACAAAAAAAAAATCAAGGTTAAATTTTTCTCCACATGCTCTTATTTGGCTTGAGAGTTGTGCACACTTGTTGGAAATTAGGAAGGTGCCAATATTTTTGAAGTGGAATTTTTTTTAATATGCTACTACGTAAACAATCTTATCTTATATGTCATGAAGAGGAATTGGTGATATAGTGGCATTACTTGAAACAAAGGTAGAGAAAAATTATGCAAGCATACATGAGTGAAGTTTAGAAAGAGGGTAGTCCAAATGGGAAAGGATGTAATGGTTCAAGAAGCTCTCATGAAGTATATTGAAGGATTGTTTGGATAATTGAAAATACATTTCCTCGAGCCCAAGCCCCAAAGTGCAAATAATGTGTGTTCCCATTTGCACTACCTTGAGCTAGACAAGGAGAAACTCTTTCAATAAGAAAAAGGTGATGACTATAGTCTAGTGGTAACAAAAACGAGGATAGTTTATCCACAAGTATAACTTCCAATGCCATAACTTTTGACCTATGAAGCCAATTGATTTTAAAATTTTCAACATGAATATCTCAAAGAATTTAAGGTTTTTGTAGCCCACTTTCTTTGGTAAATGGTCGTTTTGACAATTTTTATGCCTAAGTCAACCATCTAAGGTCTCAAATTTATATTTTTGTGTTTAATTTTAGTAATTTCATAATTTTAGACTTCATGGATCTTTATCCAAGCATCATTTATAATATAAAGATTAATTATTTTAGTCCATTTGCTCTTGAATGGAAGGTTACCAAATTTAGTATATTACTAAATTTAATTATTTCAACTACAATAAACAACTTCTAGTTTATATTATCTTTTGAATGCATGTTAATTATGCTACATAGTGGAAGACTGAGAACAAAACTAAAAAAAAAGACTCTTATATGATTTTAGTTTTGTTGTTTATGAAGGATAAAATAGATTTCTAGTTTTCTTTGTTAAAATTTTATTGTTGGATTGTTGTTGCATTTCTAGATTCACCATCTTGTACACCAAAGTGAAGTTTAGTTCTAAGTAGATATTCAAGGTTTAAGCATGATAGCAAGAGGATGAGGATTCTATGCATATATAAGTAGGAATATGTAGCTACTACAAATGCAAGTGGAATAGCTTACCAAAAGTATTGAAGGACAAAGACAGCTATAAAGAGATCTAGATGGCTCAAATGATGAAAGAGAACAAGGAGAAGAAGCTTGAGAAGATGATTTATCATTTTTTCAAGAAGGGGAGAAAGGCCAAGGAGAACCACCATCAATTGAAGAATTTATTATTAGGGCGTTATTTAAGGAAGGAATGATAATAAATGTTGAAGTATCAAAAAATGTGGGTAGTCTAAAATTGGAGGAGTTGGTAAACAGGTTAAATAGTATGAAAAAGTTTTTTAATGGAAAAGTATGATAAAGGAGAAGAAAGTAAAATTTATATGCACTAAATTGAAGATTTGTGCAATGATATGATGTATCACTTATAGAAAGATGGACAAAGGAGGGGGGAGGATAAAATCAAGATCTAGAGTAAGCTAGAGAAGAAGCTAAGAGAAAAATTTATTATGAATTATGTGCAAGCCATCTCCTAAATATTTTGAAATTTGAGACAAAACAAACACAATGCGTAGGAATACACAAATTAATTTTACAAGCTATATATTAGAGTGAAGCATGATTAAAAAAGAGAATAGATGGTTGCAAGGTATGCAAATGGTTAAAATTTTTATTTTCAAGTTGAATTAATCGTGCACAAGATTCATTTTACAAAAGATGCAAATCAACTAGCTTTGAAGGCAAAAGAATATACCAAATATTTAGAGATAATCTAAGGTGAAAATGGGAGCATCATATCCTTCCAAGGGATGAGATGAGTTTAACCCCACAAGGGGAGAATAATCTCGTGGAGGGGAGAAACAAGAAAATTCCAAAAAGGAATTTTAGAAACTAAAAAAATGTTTCAAAGAGATTGAGGCTATGGAAGTGGTAGAGGTCGAGATTCTCCACATAGACCTTATGTGTTACTATAGGTGTGGAAAAGAAGGGCACAAAGCATTTAAGTGATTTCACTCTCATGCATAAGAAAGGAAAAGTATGTAAACTTATTATTGATGGTGGAAGTTATGAAAATATGATTTTTGAAGAAATGGTGTAGAAACTAGGACTAGAATGTCAAAATAATTTGTCCTTATTGTATTTCTCGGTTTAAGAAAGGAAATAAATTTATTATTGATGACAGGTTTTAAATAAAATTTTCAATGTGAATACTTATAAGAATGAAATTTAGTGTGATGCTATCCCAATGGATGCATACCATGTGTTGCTAGGAAGTCCATGACAATATGACAAAAAGTAATCCATGCTGGAGAAAATAACAAAATATTTTTAGAAAGATGATTTGAAGGTAAAGTTCTATTACCTATTAACAAGGCAGGGAAAATTAAGAGCATGTTGTCCATAAAAGAGTTTATCAAGGAGATGAAGATGATAGGATTTTTTGTCTTAGTAAAAAAGAAGGAAGAAATAGAAATTGTGCAAGTATCAATAGAAGAAACAAAGGTGTTGGAAGAATATGTTGATGTTATAGTTAATGAGTTACTAGATGGACTACCACAAAAGAGAGATATTCAAAATTACAAATTGATTTAATTTTAATATCAACCCTACCTAATCAAGTAGATTAAAGAAAATAGGCCTAATTGAACATGTGAAATTGAATAAGAAGGTGATTAAGTTTATGAGAAAAATAGTAAGGGATGATATGAATCCTTGTGCAACATCTCCATTAATAACTCCAAGAAAGGATGGAATGTGGAGGATGTGTATAGATAGTAAGGCAATAAATAAAATCACCATCAAATACAAATTTCATATACCCCATCTAGATGGAATGTTGTATGTGCTTGTAATAGCTTTATATTTTATTAAGACTAACCTACTAAGTGGCTATTATTAAAATTATATTTGAGAAGGTGCTGAATGAAAAGCAACCTTCAAGATTAGGGATGGCTTATATGAATGGTTGGTGATATCAATGTATTATCCATTTCATCCAACATATGTATGATTATGATGAACACAATGTTGTGATATTATTTGGTAAGTGCTTGGTAGTCTATTTTGATGATATTTTGATATCCACTAAGACTAAAGTAAAGCACAATACATTTAAGAAGGGTATTATAACTCTTATAGAAGGGACATATCTATGAATATTCAAAGAAATTAAGGTTTATATAGAAGACCTTGGTATTCTTGGGGTTTGTTATTTTAAAGGATAGAGTAAAAATGGGTGAAGATAAGGTAAAGGCAATTGTTGAATTTCCTATTTCGTAAAAAAATCATTAATAATTTTATTAGTATTTTTGTATTGACAACATATTGCATGAGGGGGAAAGAATTTGTATGAACAAGGGAAAAACATAAATTTTCTAATTGCTAAAGAAGAAGGCGACATAAGTCCCTACCTTAGCATTACTATCAAGGTGCTTGAGTTGAACTATTATGCTTTAGATGTGGGAGTTGGAGTAGCTATTAAGTCATAAAAGAAAGCCAAAAAAGTTATAGTGAAAAGATGTAGGGAAAAGGTATTCTACGTATGACATTAAATTTTATGTCATTGTACAATCACTAAGACATTGGAGGCATTACTTGATGCCTCAGGATTTTATTCTATTTATATATCATGATATCGACATGTGATGCAAACACAATCTTCTTGTTCTTCCACCACAAACAACTTAATCACAAATTCACCATACTCAAGCAACAATAATTCAACAAACAACTACCTCTTTCTTGAGATTCCCAATTCCACAGCCAACACAATTTATCTTGACAAATTTTCATTTATCAAATTAACTTTAATCATAAATTCACATGCATAATGAAGACAAGTTTATTTTATTTATATCCATAGGTTGCAATTGATTACAATTTTCAAAAATTAATATTTGATGCATCTATTTCAACTTTCAAATTGTCATTTTCATGGCACAGTGCCTTAGTGATCTCTCCATAGCTCTCTAAATTGAAACTTTCCTTCACTCTCAATGTAGCCACAACCATTGTATTTAATAGCCTCTCTTCACTTCCATGACTTGTACCAAATCTTTCTCGGTCAGGCTTATCTGACACACTTCGAGGGTACACTCCTTAGGTGGCCAAGCCCACAACCCCATTAAACTGCCCATTTCCTGTGACCTTTCCCATTTTTCATATTTGCATTCATCATTTTCATTTCCATTTCCATTCACGTCTACCTGCTGCCTGGAAGAGTTTGTGTATTTAACTTTTTAATTCCACATGCCTTGAGTGAGAAAATTCAATGGATAAGGGGATTAGAAAATCCGAGTTCATCCACAAAACAATGTATAAAACAACGATTAAAAAATATTTAAAATAACTTTGTTATATTTAAAAGTAGCCTTTTGTCTTTTGTGATATCAATTTCGAGAGTGGCAAATTATTAATATTATTAGAAAAAAAATATTTTTTTAATTTTTATTTTTATTAATAATTAATATTATTAAAAATAAATAAATAAATAAATTCATTTTTTTTTTTAAATTATTAATAATAAATTATTCATAATTGATTGTTAATAAAAAATAGCTTAAACAGGCAATAAAAAAGTAATCAACAATCAATAATTACTATAAATAAAAATAATAATTTTAAATAATAATAAATTATTAATTTTAAATCAATTTTAAATGTCAATTTTAATTAAAACTATTAAATAATAATTAATAATAACAATAATTATTGATTATTAAAATTATGACTAAATTACAAACAACCCACAATTCAATATTCTAAATTTTGACAATATGATTTATGATTTATGATTTTATTAGAAAGTGATCTCATAAAAATTGATCTATGGTTCTATTAGAAATAGGTAGTGAATAATTTATGTCATAGAAATTAAGTAGAGTATATAAAGCAAACAAATGAATGTGAACAACCCTTATTTTGAAGTAGTTTTGTTTGTGCTCCTTTCTCTTTGTCATCTTGTTTGACTATTTTGAAGAGATCATGGGTTATTAACAAATTGTAGTCATTCAACCCATTAACTAGCTTGGTTGACGAGGCTTGACAAAAACAGTGAAGCGTTTGTTGTATTTAACATCATACATGTGGAATGAAGTGTGGTGGCAATAGCCTACCTATTGTTGAATCAAACACTAAATTTTTAGAATGTTTTTTTTGAAGGCTTGATATTAGAAAGACAAGTGTTGTTTTTAGAATTTTGCATGAGCTTCCTAGGGCCACCCATTTATTATAAATTATTTATACTACTGAAATTCCCCAATTATAAAGCATGTAGTAAAGATCATATTTCATAAATGAAGAGCACATAATTATTTATACTACTAAAATTCCCCAATTATAAAGCATGTAGTAAAGATCATATTTCATAAATGAAGAGCACATCTTGTTGAAAGTATCCATTTGTAAAATAGACCCAAAATCATGAATTACTAAAAACCTTCATGGCCTAACCAAGGACTCAACCATATCCTTATATCCTTACCTACCACCTAGATAATTTGAGCCATCTACTCTTATTGACTTGGCATATATTTGCATTTGTAGCTATCTTATACTTAATTGACGAAAAGATTTATTTGATACTTAAATGTTCCTTATTCACTTTAGTTGGATTTTGATTAAAGAGTTTGATCTAACATCTAATACCATACAACAATTCCTTCAAGAAAATACAATTGGCAAGTACAAAGCTAAATTTCATAACCTTCATTAACATCCATGTTGGTTTTGTC
The DNA here is from genome assembly GCA_007258455.2 of Sequoia sempervirens. NCBI lineage: Eukaryota > Viridiplantae > Streptophyta > Pinopsida > Cupressales > Cupressaceae > Sequoia > Sequoia sempervirens. The sequence goes on from VDFB02382116.1 coordinate 26,903, forward strand.
AATATGGGAACTTTGGAATGGGGTATGGACATCCATCAAAGCATAATGCATAGAAGGAATTTTTTTAAATGTTGTGGTTACAACTACCTTAGTAGCATCATCTACTCTTATTGTTATGGACATATCTAATATGAAAAAAATCTAAAACTCTATGGGAATCAATATATGGCAGAAATAACTAATCATGAACTACATTTATTTTTATGAAATTGCTATCAGGATTCAACCGTGTAGTTTTACAAGTCAAACTCATTGATCCATGTTTCATGAGTAGTGGTTCACAAGAACCCATCTCTCATGATAATGAATGATCCACTTAGCACTTGTTGCATCTAGGTGATGCTCACATAGGTGAAGCACTAGGCCTTCCCGGGAGATCACCCATCCTAGTATTGCTTCAACTTAAGTGCGCTTAACCAAGGAGTTTTCCCCAAGGTTAAGCCCACTTAGCTTGCAACCCCATTTGCAAAACCTTCAGCAAGTGTTATGCCTTATGAATCATTCATTATAGACCCCCTTTAGCTCATCAATTGATAAGTAGGAGGTATTTTCCACAGCATGTCAAATTATGATATTGCTATCAGGATTCAACCGTGTAGTTTTACGAGTCAAACTCATTGACCCATGTTTAATGAGCAGTTGTTCACAAGAACCCATCTCTCATGATAATGAATGATCCATTTAGCACTCGTTGCATCTAGGTGATGCTCATAGAGGTGAAGCACTAGGCCTTCTCGGAAGGTCACCCATCCCAAAATTTCTCCAGTTCAAGCATGCTTAACCAAGGAGTTTTCCCCAAGGTTAAGCCCACTTAGCTCACAACCCCATTTGAAAAACCTCTAGCAATCATTGTGCCTTATGAAACATTCATTATAGAGCTCCTTTAGCTCATCAATTGATAAGTAGGAGGTATTTTCCATAGCGTGTCAAATTATGATATTGCTATCAGGATTCAACCGTGTAGTTTTACGATTCAAACTCATTGACCCATATTTCATGAGTAGTGGTTCATAAGAACACATCCCTCATGATAATGAATGATCCACCTAGCACTCATTGTATCTAGGTGATCTTCACAAAGGCGAAGCACTGGGCCTTCCCGGGAGGTCACCCATCCCAGTATTGCTCCAGCTTGAGCACGCTTGACCAAGCAGTTTTCCCCAAGGTTAAGCCTACTTAGCTTGCAACCCCATTTGCAAAACCTTCAACAAGTGTTGTGCCTTATGAAACAATCATTATACAACACCTTCAGCTCATCAATTGATAAGTAGGAGGTATTTTCCACAGCCTGTCAAATTATGATATTGCTATTAGGATTCAACCGTGTAGTTTTACATTTATTTTTCTTGTCTTTTCATCTTTGTTCTTTATAGATTATACCATATAACATGCTATTTGTACTGACCTTCTCTTTAGTTTGTACTAATAAATATCTTCACCATTTAAATATGAGATAGCTACAAATACAAATATATTTAACATGAAACATGAAGTAGTAGTACATTGTGTGCAACCCTTTACACATTTTATAATCCCCTTCTCCCTTGCATTTTATCACCCAACAAATGTGGGGGCACACTGTATCTGTTGCCAAAAAAGTGATGTATTTGATTTTTATCCCCCATTTATAGCTACACCTAATCTTGTATGATTATTTTGAAGAAACCAAGGGTCACAATATTTTCAAATGTTGTGGTTAAAACTACCTTAGTAGTAACACCTAATTTTATTGTTGTGGGCATATCTAACATGAAACAAATTCTACAACTATGTGGAAATCAATGTATGGTAAGTATCCTACAAATTCTACAAATACCTTCAATATGATAAGTATCCTTTGTGCTTATGGACACATTTTTAGGTGCAATCATGTAGTTATCCACCCAAGTAACTTGTCCTCTTTTGAATGCTCTTTCCATCCTTTTAATAGTATTCACTTGGATGCTCTATTCTTGATTCTATTGAGAATTACTTCCTTTCCTTTGCTCCTAAATTCAATTCCATATGTTGGAAGAATGAAGAAGAAACCCTCTGGTGTGTTGTCATTGATGCCAACATTGTTTGGTGACATTTTTGTCTAATCTGGTAAACAATGTTTATGTTACCTTGATCGGGTAATTTGGTCCAGAATTGCTCATAGTAAGATATCAACCTATGCGATTTTAGTATGTTATTCAGGACTGTTAAATGCATTTGTGAACAAGTTTTTAGCGATTTTGGTTGAATGGGCTAAAATATATGTTTGAAAAAATATCAACATATGGTTTTTTACTCAGAGTTGTGCAAAGTGGTATAAGCCTTCCTCTAGCCAACATGGATAAGTGGTATGAAGATTAAGTGGATATTAAAGAGATTCTTTTTAGGTTCGTGTCGACCTAATTTATGCCTTGCATGTTTTGGTTTGAGCACAAAAGAAGTTTTGTTGAGCCTGACAAGCTATTTTTGAATTGAGTATGTATACATCTAATTAAGCCAACCTAATTGATGTGTAAGGATGTAATAGCATCTATATATATATATATATATATATATATATATATATATATATATGAAACATTTTTGTATAGAAGGCATGACATATGTGTGATATGTGACAAGAAATGTGTGATAGTGTGTGAACTTATATGTATGAGTTATGTATTAGTGCAAAATCGTAGTGTATGTTGTGAACCTGTAAACCAATGCAAGATTTTGTATTCCAAAGCTTAATTAGAACTAAACTCAATACATGAGAGGTGTACTCCATCAGTTCAATTTTCAACAGTGAGCCACACTCCATTTTTGTAATCACTTCAGGTTGTGAGCCTTTTCAAAGACAGTGTGTCTTGATAGTGTACCCTTATAATATCTTATGACCGGTTATAATATATTGTGAGCTAATCCTCACCGTGGTTTTTTCTATTTTTGGTTATCCACGTAAAAAATCTTGGTGTTTATGTGTTGTGTGGTGTTATGATCTCTTTCATATCTTTACTTACAATTGCAGTTAGATGTGCTCTAATATTTGGATAGTTAATGGCTGAATTGTTTAGTAGAATATTGATTCACCCCCCCTCTCAGTATTCCAAGTGTTCAAGACCATAAACTAACTATAATTCTAAAGAATTATCCAAGAGATTCTAGCCATTGTACTCCAAGAACCAGTATCTTGTAATCTAACCACATAGAAATCTTCACAAATTGAATAATCTCCATAGTAATTTTTAGTTTTTGATTTCTTTGTGCACATGGTATGGTGACAAAATCAACCAAACTAGCATTAAATCCCTCAAACTATTCAATAGATAAGCCCCTTCTTTCCACAAGGCCTTCATCAACAAAATTATGGGTTGTCTTACTATCAATTAGAATGATGATCCTTTGGCCTGCTTACACTTTATGAATATTGAATGGATCACACCTTTGAGTTACAAGTATAGTAATGAGTATTCCTCCATCTTTGTATTCTCCTTTTTCATCAAATTATTCATTCACTTTCCCATACTCAATTTCTTCTACTTCCTCGCCATAAATGACTTCAATATAGTTCATCTACCCTTTTCCAAGGAATTTGTGTTCTCACTTCCAAGGTTCTTTACAATATAAATGATTAGGGAGAATTTTGGTGTGTGACCTAGGCCATGTGATTCTCTCTACTTTATCTAGGATCTAAGTGGAGATTGACATCTTAAAAGGACTATCATGTGTGTATTTATATTGAAGGTGGCAAATTGTGTATAGAAATAAGTGTCAAATTATGAGAGCATAAGTTTTAGATGTAGGGTGTTTTATAGTAGGAAATATAGTTGTAAAATATTAAACAAATAAACCATTTTTTTCTAAAAAGCCACATGGTGGAAGGTTTCATGCCTATCAAACTTATCACTAAAAAGGAAGACACCTCTAGACTATATAATGATTTAGTGTAATCTTTCCTTGTTATCTCACCAAAGCCTACATAGGTGGAGGGTTTTTCAACATCTTCTATTATTTTGTGTTTGCTCCTTCCACTCCTTAATATGCAAACATTTTTTAATATTATCTACTATTGGTGGTATCTACTATTAGGAATGTGTAGGCGAATTTGCTAAAGTTGGCAATGATGTTAATCTCACTATGTGAGGCCCACCCATTGATTCTAGATATTATACTAGTTTGTTTCCTTTTTCAGATAGACAGTTTAATTATCATGTTGATTATTAGACATTAAATTATGTTGCTATTATTAAAATTGATACTTTATGATGTTATTCATATTATGATGATTTGGACAATAGACTTTATATTTGGTGTTATTGATGATTACTAATGCATGAGTATAATTGATGAATAATTGATGGTATGGTGATGAAATGATAATTGTGATATAGATGTTAATTGCAATAATGGGATGAGTAAAATTATTGAATTTTAAATGAAATTACAAAATTATAATAATTGTATACTTTATGAAAATTGAATAAATGCTCTTAGATGAATTCAATGATTATGAATCTATGAGACTGTGATAATTGTGAATTAGTATTTTAGTGTGATTTACAAATGTGTGATGGAAATTTTATGATGTGAATATATATGTCTTATTTTAGGTTGCTTCAACTATGGAATTTCATTGGATAGATTAATGTGTGAAATCAAGTGTGTAGGTATAAATTCCATGGCCAATGGAATCAGAGATCTTCAAGGAACCTAATGTGATAAACCCCATGAATTCCAACTATAGTCGATTTGGAGGGACTATAGTCTTAATGTAATGTGATTTATGTGAAGTGGCTTGAGACGTGAATGCATTTTATTATAAAGTTTTTAAGTCTTTAAGTTGTATTTTAGTTTGCAAATTTTATATTTGAGGGTAATTTAGGAATTTAATTTATTTGAGTCAAAGAGGAGTGGAAAATATTTATTTTATGTAATTATAACATTTTTAAACCCCTAGGGTGTTAACCCAAGGGTTAGTACTTAATAAAACTCATATCTTGGACTAAACTCAAGATATGGCCTCTCTAAAGTGCCTATTTTTAAGGGTGATGAATTTGGAGTTGTTATGGGGTGTGCATGGACTTATTCCAATCACATCCCCATTTTTCTCCAAGTTCTTTAATGCAAGGAGATGTTTAAAAAGAGATCTTAAGTGAACTCTTCTTTCTTTAGTGATGTTGAGTCTTTTTTTGAAAGAAGTGGAATAGACTCCTTATTCTTTATTTAGTCCTCCACTTAAGGGAAATCGGAGGGTGTGTGTGTGCGTGTGCATGAGTATGTGACAAGTTTCACCACTCTATTTGTGAGGATTAGAGTTGGATTCTATTTATCTCTTCTTCTTCTTTTTTTGTTTTGGGGGTTCTTATAGTTGTTCTTTTTGGGCTAAACTTTTTGGTTCTTGTTTGAAGGAGCTTTTGTGAAAAGGACTTTAAAAAAAAGTCTTGGAGCTCTTCTACAAATTTCTTCCTTTGAAATATTGAGAGGTAGGATTCAAGATCTCTATGTATGCTTTTGTATGAAATTTTTAAATGTTGAAATGATTATGGGTAATTGTTTGAAGAAATTCTTGTACTTGTGTTATTTTTTAATTATGATGGATTGTTTTGGGGACTACTCTCTCCGATCTTGAGAGCTTCCCATGTGTGGGGTTGAGAGAGGAAGAACCTCCCATGGGGAAAACTCCAGCCTTTGAGAAGGTGGATTTTGGGTAAGAGTACCCATTTTATTGTCGATGTATGGTGTATGGAGTGTGGAGTTTGGGTATGAGTACCCGACTGTATCAATAAAGATCGATGGATAAAGGATTAAAGTCCGTCAGTCGAAAAGCGGCATCGCGTCATCGACGGACGACATCAAAGATCAGAACAAAGGCGTCGATCTCGAAGTCCGGCGAAGAGATAAAAACAGAGTCAGGAAGACCTCCAGATCAAAGATCGAGATCCGAGATCGAAATCAAGGTCGGGAAAAGGAGATCAGAAGCGTCGAAAGGAAGTCGAGGAGGTCGAGGCGGACGGCGGGCGTCAAAGACAAAAGAAAACAAAAAGATCGGTAAAGATCAAAAGACGTCAGAATTTCGTCGGAAAATAGACATCGCTTTTCAGCGAAAATTTTTCAAACCTCAAAGGCAAAGGCGGCATATTGGATCACGATAAATAAATCAGTCAACAAAATCCGAGAAGATCAAAGATCAGACAAAAGAGAGAGGGGAAGTGTGGAGGGATATAAAGATAGAGATAGAAAAGTTGTAAGAGAGGTAGAGGGTATATATATATATAGAGGTAGGGAGAGGTACATATGGAGAGATATACAAAGATATATGGGAAGAGAAAGGGAGAGATCTCTTTATATTTTTGTCTCCATCTCTATCTTTATATTTTTTTATCTCTCAATCTCTCTTCCTCTCTCTCCCCTATTTCTCTCTATATTTGTCTTCCCTTCTCTACTCCTCTATCTATCTTTCTTTAATTTTTTCTCTCTGTCCATTTCCCTCTCAATATATTTCTTCCCTTACTATTTTTTGCTATCCATATTTATCTCCCTCTCTCTCCCCCACCTTTTGATTTCTCTACCTCTCCATATATATCTTTGTCTCATATTTCTCTTTATCTCTTTATCTCTCTATCTCTCTCTTTATGTGACTATATTTACTTGCCTCTCATCTTCTCTCTTTCTTTGTCTCTCTCTATTTTATTCCTCTATATCCATACCTCTATTTTTGTATCTCTATCTCTTTTTTCTATTGCTTGTATCTCTTTGTCCCCCTCTCTATTTCTTTCTATCTATTTTCCTCCTAAGTGTGCAATGGGTCCCCTAAAGAGGTTTTAAAGGTGAATTATCACATCCTTAATCAAATGACATGCTACCCTAAGCATAACTCCCTAGGGACATGCTATCCTTGGATTGTTGGCATGAAACGATTAATCAAAAGTTACCTTCTCTCTCTCTCATTCTATAAATTTTAATTTATATTTTAAGTTTGAAATTTATTTTATTATCTAAAATATAACAAAAATTCAAAATAGAATTATTCTATAATAATTAAAGTTTTAATAAGATAAATAATTATAAATTAAATTAATTCTAATAATTTTTAATTATTATTTATAATTTCGTAAAAGGACAAATAATAAAAATAAATTTCAAACATGAATCTAATTTAGACACTAAATTAAAATAAACCAAATGGAAAGTCAAAATATATCAAAATCCAAATATTAATAAACATAATAATTTTAAAAAATTAATAATAACTAATAAACTTATTAAGTTAATAAATGATTGAATTAAAAAGTAAAACTATTTTTTTAATTTATTAGAATTGAAATATCTATGTACCTAAAAAAAGTCAATTCGTAATTTATTGATTTATTATTGTTATTTATCTAAAATCCAAGTTTAAAAAGTTTAAAAGAATAGGTAAGACTAGATAAGAATGATTTTTTTTTCTTTAATTATATATTATATTTTTTAATATTTTAGAAAATGTGACGGTTGAGATCATTTCAATGGTCTTGCGTCCTCTACAATTTTCAACCGTTGATTTTCAAAATCAATTCGTTCATAAGGAACACCTTCAGTGTAATAATTAATAATTATTAATATTAATATGTCATATAATGATTATGTTAAGTTTGTATTGATATACTAATATTTTCAAAATACATTGACATTTTTTAATTATTTATTATTATTTATATTCAAATAACTTTATTTTAAAAAGGGGGTAAAAAATTTATTGAAATCAAGAAATTAACAATACATAAGGATCAGGGAACCCATAAGCTCCCACAAAGGAAAACACTAGAGCATCCATCCAAAACAAAAACTACCATACATACAACCACTAGCATAGTATCCCTCGATATCATCAGCAATGACCCTCTCTAAATCATGACCATAGTCCGGGGATAACTGTCTCCACCCCTCAATATTCCAATCATCCTCATGCTCTAAAGCCCACTTAGCCAAACAGTCAGCAACCCTATTCCATTCTTGTGAAATGTGGACAAAAGACACCACTTCCAATGTAGAGCACCTCTGCAAAATCTATTGAACCACCAATGGAATTTGCTAATTAACCTCAACCACCTTTTGCTCGAGCAACATATTAATGTTGGAAAATGTGCCTCAATCTTATTGGCATGTAAACTCCTGAAAGAGCAAAGTCGGTGAGACCCTCTAGAAGTCTTACCGACCAACAGCTGTGTTCTAAACATTTGAAGTGCTTAGATCGCCAAGATTTTGTTTTTGTCTTGCCGACGGGAGTCATCGACAAGACATTTTGATCGCTGTGAAAGTTCTAAATCTTTCCGCCCAAGAAAATCTTTTGCTGACAGGTTGGTTCCTATTGGACATTGGGGAGACTCTTGGCTGACAGGTTTGTATTCGGTAAGAACTCTTGCTGATGGATGTGGTCTCGCCGACAGGCTAGTGCATTCGATGTGACCTCTTGGCGATAGCGTTTCTCTCTCTGACTATTATGTGCTCAGTATGATGTCTCGCCGGTGCTCAGTATGATGGTCTCACCGATAGAGTTATATGAGTTGAACATCGGTGTGAAGTCTTAGCGATAAGGTTTCTCTCGCCGACAGGCAGGTGCTTTTGGTGAGAACTCTTGCCGATAGCACTTGTCTCGCCGACAGCTTTGCACAATGAACATCAGTGTAACATAAGGTTTTGTAAGACTCTTAGCGATAGCGAAACTCTTGCTGATAGTTTTGCACAAGCTGGATTTGTGTTCGGTATGATATTTTTCTGATAGCAGTGGTCTTGTTGATGGTTATGTGATCGGGCATTGTGGCATCGGGGAGACACTTCCTAGTGTCTCACCGACATGCGATACAGTTTGAACGCCTTGACCGAATGACTATCCTACATGGTTTATTTTTGATCAATTAGAGAAGTTGAATGTAAATCGCTAGCAGTTGGACTGTTGCGACTGTTCCTGTGTGGAAGGTGAACAGATTGTGAGGAGAATGATTATGCTCGGGAAATGGCGGATGACGATGTACAGTGTGAGATAACGAAGTGTTTCTTGATTGAACACGATTTGATCAGTGTGTGTGCATTCAATTCTAAGAGCATTGTAACTGTGATGTTTTGTACAAGGTTGATCAAGGAAATGTTGCTACTGTAAATTGACATCAGAAAGTTAAGTCTGAACTCTGTATGTAATTTTATTTACTGTAATACAAAGAGGCTTTTCTTGGTGTGGTGGGTTTTTCTCTCGTAAGGGTTTTCCCACGTAAATCTAGTGCCCAATTGTGAATGTTCATTTCTTTGTTCTGTTAATCATTTTCAAGTGTATCTTAATTGTATTGTAATTGCAAAATTT
>VDFB02382117.1:0-24290 GCA_007258455.2 Sequoia sempervirens
TATAGTTATGGGATTCTTCTTAAAAGGGTTGCATAGTTTGACATATTGTCTTTGCTCTGTGATTTTTCCATACAAATTTGGAAGAAAAACAAGCAATGCCAAAGAAAATGGCAAAAGGAATTGGGGCCAAGCTAAATATTATGCAGATCTTTGTTAAAAACCAAACACAAGTAATATAAAATATGTCTTCACTGTGTGACTTTGTTCATAAGATGTACTAGTTTACATATGAATATACCTTTGGTACTCACTAAACTAAGTTTCCATGAAGATAAGTGAGCTATCTTACCAAGAAACAAGCAAAAGCTTTGCTAAATTGTCTACACAAGTTATTAAAAAAAGTTGAGAAATTTCTCCCTAAATACCTTAAAAGAAAATGCAGTGATATTTTATATTTTGCATAGCTTATATTAAGAATGCTTGTTTGTGTATTATTTCTTTTTTTTAATTGCCTTTCTTTATACTAAAAATTGAACTTAAATAAATCTCTTATATTTAAAAAGAAACAAATCTTTTCAATTGAACAATTTACACTTTTTTATATTTAAAAGTAAACAAATCTTCTCATAATCAATTTAAAAATTGATTATTCTTCTTCTAGCCCATGGACTAGTTCTTTTCTATATAAGAATTTAAGTTGCTTGTAGACCAAGTCTTTGCTTTATAAAGTATACTATTTCATTGTTTCTTAGTTTTTGAAAGGGAAACTAAGAGCTCAGACTTTGAAGAAAAAGAAAGAAAAGGGTTTGAGATGGGTGTTACTTTGCAAGCCAATCTAATTGACATATATGCAAAATGTGGGAATATACAAATTACCCTAAATTGTTTGATAAAATATGTGGGAACCTAAAACTTGCTGGTGAATTGTTTGATAGAATGTGTAGGATAAATAAATTTTGTGGAATGTCCATGATTTGTGTGTATGGAATGCATGGGCATGGGGGAGTATCCTCTTATGCAACTATTAACTCCACCCTTAAATTTATTGAAGAAAACATTGTGATAACAATGAATAATACAAAATTTCATTTGGTTTACAATGGCCGACTCTTATTTTTGTAATAACTTTGTCTTCTTTCTTTCAAAGGAACTTTGCCAATATCACATCCAAGGTGGAAATGTTAGGACAAAGACTAGACACTACACAAGTAAATATTATCAAACAAAACACTACAAAGTCATATCAATTAAACACTACACAAGTAATATTATCAAACAAAATTGTGTAGTGTTTAGCTTATAAACCTATTTATATATACCTATCAACCATTCAACAACATTTTTAAATATTATTACTAGTTTAAATAATTAAAATATAAATAAAAACCTCATCAAATTCACAAAAAATTAATAAAATATTGTATTATTTTTTCTACTATGTATGATTTAAGCTCCAATTAAAACAAATCCTCATTGACTTTGTTAAAAAAATTAACCACTAAGTCTTCTACTTGTTGATAACAAGCTGAAAAATACAAGTAAAACTTATTGTTTCATTGTGCATTCGAATTCATTAATATTGATAGATCATATAGGAAATGGAAACAATAAAACTACAATATAGAAAAAATAAAAAACATAACTATTTGCAATAACATAGGATATATGTGGAGAAACCCTTAGAGAAAAAAATTCATTATCAAAAAGACCCAAACTTATATTAAGCTTCAAACAATTAAGTACATCAATACAATCGACTTACTTTTATAGTAATCTTGTCACATAATCATAACACATACATCACATTATCATAAATTATCATTCTTTCAACCCAAATACTTAATATAGATCAGCACATAAGTTTGCTAGTGACAAATAATAATAAATCATTAATAAAGTATCATATATTATAATAACACCCAAATCAAGCTTAGTTAACTCACAAAAAATTAAAAACTATCACTATCAAACTTAGGTGCTTATGTAGTTTTATCTTGCATTTTCCATTTAATTGCTCCATGATTTTCTCCAATTCCTCAATTAACTCCCTCACATCACATTTTTCCATTTCAACGACTCTTGCATACCTTAAAAATTGTCATAATTACATTTAACATCTTTCAAGTGGGTAATATTATCAAAATCATGGAGGCTTTGACGGATGGTGTTGAGGAGGAAAATTTGAATTTCTTGCAGGAGGGAAAGAATCTGTCATCCCAGGCCATTGAATCTGGAGGTGGGTTTGATGGTGTTAGGCCCTCGAGTGGCGATGGTGTTCCTAATTTTCTTTGTGGTGGGACTGAAAGGGCGGTTTGCAACTCCCATGTATCTAGAATTTTGGTGTCTTCACATGTCGGTCATCTTGATTCTAGTGAGGGGGCCACAAAGGCTCAACTTTTATCGGGAAGTAATTTTGCTTCTCTATCCATTTATGTTGTTGTTGATGGCGATCAATCTTTTCAACTTTCTTTAGGGGGCACTTTTGGTTCATGCAAATAGTCAACCCTTTTTTGTGGTAAACCGAAGGATAGAAGTTCTCTCCCCCCTATTTGTGCTATTTTGGACTCGGTTTCATGTGAGTTTTCCATTTTTGTTCCTAAATCTCTTATTGATAAAAGTGTGTCCCTCATGGATGTCTCTGGTGGGACAATATTTGGGCCCTAGGCCTAATATTGAGTTGGTCAAAACTTTAGTTTTTGAGAAATAGAGGATGAAAGGCTAGGTTGATGTTGTAATGATGGCTAGAGGTTTTTTCTCCTTTTCTTTCTCTTGTGAGGAGGACTTGTGTAATGGCCCATGGCTTATTTTTAAATCAACTTTGGCTCTTAAAATATGGGAACTTGGGTATAATACAACCACTTGTTCTCTTAGCTCATTTCTAGATTGGGTTAGGTTGCTTAGGCTCCCTTTGGAGTTCTAGTATGAAGAAGCTTTTAAAGGTGTCTCTAATGGATTTGGATAGCTTCTTACCATTGATGCTATGAATAGAAGTAGAAAATGCCTGGTGTATGCTAGGATTTGTGCTAGTGTGGATTGGAATTTTCTAGCCTTCTATCCATTATTAAGATTGGTTCTAAGTTTGGGGTTTGGAAGTAGGAGGTAGAGTAAAAATCCATTCTATTTGTGTGTTTTCATTGTAAGAAGGTGGGTCATTGGGAAAATAAATGTCCACTTAAGAGGAAAAAACCTTCTAAGAAAATCTAGGTTGAAAAGTTTTAGGGATTGTGGCTCTTGCAACTTCTCTTTCAATTGAGGATCCCTTTGGTGAATCTGATAAGGCTCAAGGAGGGGGTAATTCTCCCTTTGTGATGGAGACCTCTACTGTAGATGGTGGTTTTCCCATTGCTCTTGTGAGTGGTGTGAGGTCTCCCTCTTTTGCTAAGTTGGTGACTCTTGTTGCTAAGGTAGATTTCCCCTTAGATTCTACTCCAATGGATGATGCGCCTAATGATAATTTTGTATTTGAGGCTCCCTCTTTGGATGATGGTCTATTGATGAATGTTGGTTTAAAAGAGCTTAGGGTAGAGGAGAAAAATGTTGAAGCTCATTTATTGAAGGCTAATTCTCAGGTGGGGGATCTTGCTTCAGCTTTTTCTGATGATGGCTCTTTTATTGTGGTGAAATCAAAAAGTAAGAAAAAATATAAGTCTCCTCCTACTCAAGGTGTCACCACGAGAAACATACTGAAGGTTGACTATGGATCAGTCCAAAGAGGAAGATGTAGGCCTTCTCTTCAACATTGTAGGGATAAGGAGAGTAAATTTGATGTTGCTAATGGCACTCAAAGGACCTTTTTTGAGATGTGCTCAATGGGCACACCTTGAAAGAAATTATGAAGATAATTTATTGGAATATATTATTTAATTTGATTCAAGATCATAAACCTAACATTGTTGTCATTCAAGAGACGAAAATGCAATCTAAATTTTTTGAGAAACTAAGAAACCTTTTTTTCAAACAGTGTGGTTTTCATTGCAATTATGTCGATGGGGCTTTAGGGGGTATTGTTATTTTTTGGAATCCCAATATTCTTAATGGAGTCACTTTATATGTTGATTCCAATCATGTTGCTACCCAATTTCAACATCTTGGAGATGACAAATCTTGGATCCTATCTAATATTTATGCTCCAAATAATAAGAATGTTCGGATTTGCTCGAATTTGAGTAACTTCAAAGCTAATAATAGGGATGTTAGCTAGTTGGTTATGGGTTATTTCAATACTTCTTTAAGAGAGGATGAAAAAAGGAGGATCCCAAGTTCCTCCTAAAAAAAATATGATCTTATGGATTTCATTAATGCTAATGCCTTGCTAGATGTGGATCTTCAAGGAGTTGATTTTACCTGGACCAATTGATGTGTCGGTAATGACCTTATTCAGGTAAAGCTACATTAGGCTCTAATATTTATGAATTGTCTTGTCTCTTACACTTGTTCTCTCTTGGCCCTTTCTAGGTTAGGGTTTGATAATTTTCCCATTATTTTTGTTGTTGATATTTTGGGAAGATGGAACTGTTTTCTATTTAGATTTGAATAAATGTGGCTAAGGCATATGGATCTGATTAACAAGATTAGGGAATGGAGGAGTGTGCAAGTTGATGGCTCAACTATGTACAAAGTTGCTAAGAAATTAGCCTTTGTTAAGATTAATATTCAAAAATGGAATAAATCTTCCTTTGGCCATATCTATAATGAAAAAGCTTCCTTAAAAGTTGATCTCAATTATGTCCAAAAGGATATTCAAGTTAATGGGTTTACCCCTACCTCTCAAGCTAAGGAGAATGATTTTCTTTCTCATCTTTATAGTATTATTTCTAAAGATGAAGAGTTTTGGAAACAAAGGTCCAAGGCTATTTGGTTACAAAGTGGGGATAGAAACACAAAGTTCTTCAATTTTTGTACTCTTAAGCACCGTGTATCCAATCACATCAAATATATCCAATACAATGGTAGTATTATTGATCATAAGTGAGACATTATGCAAGTGACCACTAATTTCCTTTCCAATATTTTGTTAGAAAATGTTGTCATTGATCCCAGAAGTGAAGATCTTTTCCTCAATGCCATTCCTTCTATTCTCTTTGATGAATATAACAAGCTTTGAAGAGTATTCCTTGTGATGGGGAAGTTAAGAAGTTGGTTTTTTCTTTTGAAGGAAATAAAGCCCTAGGTCCAAATGGTTTTCCCATTTTTTTCTTCTAATCCTTCTAGGAGTATGTGGGAAAGGATGTTACTGTTACTACTAAGGATTTTTTTAAGTAGTTGACACCTGCTTAAAGAGCTTAACTCCACTTTTATTGTTCTGATTCCAAAGGTTCCTAGTGTGAATTCTTTTGGTGAATTCTTACCTATTAGTTTGTGCAAATCCATCTATAAAATATTTTCTGAATTCTTGGCCTTAAGGATTCAAAAGGTTCCTCTAGTTTAATTTCTTTTCAGCTGTGTGGCTTTGTCCTGGGTAGGCAAATCTTGGACTCTATCATCACTATTCATGAGAATATTCACTCTTTAAATATCAACAGGAAGGTTGTTTTTTTCTAAAATTGGACATTATGAAGGCCTATGATCATGTTAATTGGTAGTTTCTTGTCAAAATCCTCAAGTCATTTGGTTTTGGTAAGAAAGCTATTGAGTTAATTTGGCAACCAATTGCTACTCCTAAGTTCTCTATGATTGTCAATAGCTCTCCTGCTAGTTTTTTCAAAATTTTGAGAGGGATTAGACAAGGAGAGCCCATCTCCTCTTTTCTTTTTATTCTTATGGAAAAATATTTGGGGAGATATCTTCAAAAGGTGGTTAATGATGGGTTTGTGAAGGGTCTCTCTCCCTCTTCTCTTAACCAAGTGTGTTCTCATCAACAATTTTTTGATGACACTATTATCATGGGTGAAGCTTTTTTTACTGAAGTGAGACATGTTAAATCCATTTTACTTAATTACGAAGAAGCTTTGGGTCAAATAATTAATCTTCTTTTAAAGCTCTATCTTTTTCTTGAATGCCCCTCAGGTGTGTCAAAACTCTTTAGCTTGGATACTCAGATGTAAAATTGGATTTTTTCCTGATTCTTATCATGGCTTTCCCTTGTGCTCCAATTTGGAGATTTTGGATAGATCACATTCTAAACTTTCAAGGTGGAAAGGTGTGATTTTGAGTCAAGCAAGTAAGTTCAGTTGGTTAAGTTGACTCTTCAAAATTTGTTTGTTTATGTTATGAGCCTCTTCAAGGTTCCAAGAAAGTTTCGAGATCATTTTGAGAATATTTAAAAAAAAAAATTGGATGGGTTTGAAAGAGCACAAACATATTCATTTTAGCTCTTGGGAGAAAGCTTGTAAATTGAAAAAATGGGGTGGTCTGGGTTTCAAAAGAATTAAATATTTTAATTATGCTCTTTTGGCTAAACAAATTTGAAGGCTTACTTTGGAAAAGAATGAGTGGACCAAAATTGTTACTAACAAGACTTGGGTAACATTTTTAATATTAGGGAAATTTTCTCCTCTCAGGATATTCCTTTTGGTTCTACTATCTGGAACAATATTTTTAAAGCCAGTTTCTTAATCTATAAGGGTCTCCAATGGGTGATTGGTGATGCTAGTCTTGTCAATTTTTGGGAGGATTCCAGTGGTTTAGAAATAGGCCTCTCATGAATGAACTATGGGCTAATCCTCTCAAGTATTTGTGTTCTAGGCTTGTTGGAATCAACTTGGCTAACTTCATTCATAACAACTAGTGGAGGGATTTGGTTTCCCTAGATCTATCTCTTGTTGTTCTTCAGGAATCCTTGTTGTTGGTTCACATTCTGAGATCCCCCAATCCGAACAAATTAGTATGGAATTTTAATGATAATGGTAAGTTCTTTGTTTCTTACATGCTTTTAATTTGTTGCAAGTTCATGTCCCTCTGCCTCCATTTTGGGCTTCCTTTTGGAACCTTCAACTGATTATGGAAGTTAACATCTTTTTTTGGCTAATATCGTAAAACAAAGTTCTCACTTTGGAAAAAAAATTAAGAGAGTATTTTCCCTTCCAAATAGTGTGCTCTTTGTGAAAAGGATTCAAAGACTTATCTCCATCTCCTTCTTGGTTGTAGTTTTGTTAAAAATGTTTGGGATGGTATTCTTTCTTGATGTAATCTTTATTGGGTTTTCTCTCTCTTTCAAGGATCTATGGTATCAATGGGTGGCTCCTACCTCTAACCTTGCTCTTTTTTGTTTTTGGTATTTAATTATCACCCATGTGGCATGGGGAGTTTGGAAGGAGAGGACCAACCATGTTTTCAGAGAGTCTTCCTTAACTCCTGAAAGAGTCTCAACCAAAATTTGCTACTCTATCAAATATAACTTCTTGTCTAGGATTATTGACAACAAGCATGTTCATGGTTCCATTCCTAATTTTGATTATGGCAAGCAAGTGTTGTGCAATTTTTTTTTCCCTATGATATCTAACTCTCATTTAACAAGGTGAAGAATGCTAGAAATAATGTTGTCTGGATGCCTTTTTCATGAGGTTGGATGAAAATTAATTTTGACACTTGGCAACCAAGGGGAATCCTAGGCCTATTGGTTGTGCAAGGATGATAACAGATGATCATGGTAGGTTTATAGTGGTAGTGGTACTCCATTTGGGAACCAAAACAAACCATGTTGTTGAAGTTGTAACTACATACAATAGTTTGAATTTGGCTTACTCCTCGGGTTTTCACAAGTTATGGATTGAACGAGATTCTTTAAATATTTTAAATTGTCTAAAAAATTTAAATTTCCCAAGCTTTGAAAATTTATTAAGAACTCTATTTTGATCATCAATACTCTTGATGAGGTTCATATCTCCCATATCTATAGGGAAGGTAACCCCATTATGGATGCTTTTGCTAACATTGGTATTGATATGGATTCAACTAAATATTGGGATAAGGTGATTGATGTCCCCTTTCACATTCAAAACCTCATTAATTATGATTTACATAGGGCTTGTTATGGAAGGGGGTTTTAATTTGAAAATATGGGCCTAAAAAGGCCTTTTAATCTTATTATGCGCAAAAGATACGCCTTGGGAGTTGCTACAATGGAAATTATTACTTTTTGTCACCTCACATTGATTATGGGCATTTTAGTGAGATATAAAAAAAAGTTTTATGTGGGGTTGAAAGGCCATTTTTATTATTCTATTTCATAGATGAGCTAAAATGGGTGGGGATTGTAGTAGAATTGAGTTGTCAACTTGTGAGGATGTAAAAAATAAAGCTATGGTTTGGAAGATCCTTGAATATGGTGGAGTTACTCCTTATCTTGAGATGGTTATGTGAAATCACTAGGGCCTTTGTTAATGGATGACATAACTAAATCCTCAAGGCCAATGGAAAGGAGCTTATTATCACGGAGGAGCTTATAGTAGAAATCATTGGTTTTTCCACCAAGGGTAGAAATTTCTTCAAGGAAAGGAAGGCCTCTGAAGGTGTGGTAAAACAATTCTTGAATGGGTTGGAAGGAAAGAAGCCGCTAAAACATAATGTGGGAGGGTTTGATCACTTCTCTATTAAACCTATTTGGCCAAAGGTGGCGGAGGTCCTCATGCACTATTTCACCCTCGATAGAAGTTATAATCATCTATATTCGTTTAATTTTATCCTCCTTAATCATTTCCATCATAAGCATTTGGTTTTCTTTCCTTTCTACCTGATTGCTTCTGTAGAGTTTGGTTTAAAGGATAACAAGAAGAATACAAAACTACTCATTTTGCATGAAGATCTTATTTTATTAATTATGGAACATCTTAAATCCCTCCCCTCTCCCACTATGATTAAAAATCTCCCTATGAAGCGTACTCCTCAGGATCTTATTGTTTCATCTAGTGGGGGTTCAGAGTCTAGTTCGGATGGGGATGAAGAGTGGAATGAAGACGATGAGGTGGAAATGGTACCTAACTCTATGTCTAAGGATGAGATTATGAAGAAGGGTAAGAAGGAAAAGAAGAGGGCTTGAACATAGATTTTTTGGTGAGTGGGCCATACACGAGGGAATTTCCTCATGAAGATATTCATGTCTTTTTGGTGGAGAAAAAAATTTGAAATTGGGATGAAGGGTGAAAAATATAAAGGTATTGTGGAGGATAAGGCTAATCTGCAAGTAGGTTGTAATGGTAAAAGCCCTATTATTACCCCTTAAAGTGATAATGTTGGTCATATTTCTTCTCCTTAGGACTTATCCAAGGATATCCCATAGCTAAACACTAACAAAGAAGAAATTTATAGTGTTTTGGAGTTATCTAAGGATGGGGTAGTGGGTTAGTTTTTCCTAGTTAAATGTTTCTTCCTAGATTTGAATCAGATAAATGTTTTAATTTGAGATTTTGGTAGAATTAAATTGATGTCATAGGGGAAGCGAAGGATTATGTGAATGTGGAAGATGATGAAAATAAGATTTAACTAGCCCTGCAAGTTATTATGACTGAAGTCAGTCTTATGAAAGAGGATTATGATAGCCGAGTCAAGGGTTTGGAAGAAAAAATGATGTAGATTAACCAAAACCTGGAAAGAATCATCAAAATAAGCCAATGCACTATTTAGCACAACACTGAAGGTATTCGTATCCTCACTAATAAGTTGAAGGAGCTAAGGGAAGACCAAGTGGTTGATGTCTCCATTGTTGCTGAGAAGATAGAGAAGTATCACAAGACCAAAGGAAAACAAAGCCACTCGAAGTAGAAAGGAAAAATTACATGCACTAGGGGAAAGAAGAAGACTTTCCAAGAAGAGAAGAATGATCTACTTAGCCTAGTTGATCTTCATAAGAGCTTATATCATCATGAGTTGGAAGTCATTAATGACCTCAAAGAGTTATAGTAACTTTGTTTTTTTTTCTAGTTGTTTTGCCATTTTTTTGGTTGTTTTATTTTTGGTTTGTTGTAGTGTCTCTGGTTTTTGTTTTAGACTATAATGAAATTTTGGGTTTTAGGTTCTTGTAAAACCTATTTAGTTGTAGATGTGATTCTTTGATTATCTTTATTCCTATATTTTATATAAGGGTGTTGGGTCCCTTTAAAACCTATTTTACCTTAATCAAAAAATTCCAAGTGGGTACAAATAATTAAATAAATTATTATAATATTAGAATATTGTAGGGTGTATGAAACCAACCCAAATACTATCCCACTTGATGCACACCTTGTAAGAGAAAAAGGGAAAATAATAGTTCTAAATCAAGTTGTAGAAAAGTCAAGGCTCATGGCTTTTTTGCACCAACTAAAATTATTTATGCTCACTAAATTAGTGATGGAATCTATAACATTTATCGAGGTGTTAACATTTTGAACATATTTGGTGCCTTAAACCATCTCTCATACAAATTCATACTAAACATCAATGTGCTTCATATGAGCATGATACATTAGGTTTTTAGCCGAACAAGTAGCACTTTGAAAATCACAACTAATTCTAACCTATTTGCACTTAAAACCAATGCTTGAACACAATTTCTATAACATACTACCTCTTTACAAGCATTTGCCACATCCCTGATCCTACTTCTATAGTGGGCAATGCAATTGTAGGTTGTCACTCACTCATCCAACTCATTGCATTTTCACATTAGGTGTTATTCACCTTGTCAATTTCTAGAAATGTTTTTACTGAAATAATATTTTATCTCCAAGAATCATGACTTGGATGCTCCTCTTTAATGGTAGGTAAATTCTATTATTATTCTCTCATGTATATTTATAATTGCATTTAGGTAAGAGTTACATTTGGAAGATATTAAAAATTTGGGTAAAGATCAAGATGTATAAGAAAGTGTAATAGGATCTTCTACAAATGGATCTTATGATAGATTTGAACAATCTTCTCATGGAGTGCCTAAGATTGGGATCTTAGTCAATTTAGTCATCATGAAAAAATTTATGATATTTATGACACATGAAGTTGGTGTAGGGTGTGTAATATGAGTTACTATTCAAAGTGGTTGACCAATTAAATTGGTGATTTGTGAGACTCCTAATGAAGGAGGTGGATACCTAGATTTGGGTGAGTGGTATTTGTAATTAGTTTGGCAATAACATTGATGGTGTCTAGTATTCATAGATCTCTAATACATTGTGCCTCAAATGGTAGTATTATGATATTGTTTTGCAAATAATTCAAGCACCATTATGCTATTAGAATTGGAATAGATTAGAATGTTTCATTTATGTAACTATTTTCAAGATTAATAAAATTTTGGGTCTCTTTCGGTATAGATTTTTTTCTCACAATGGTTTCTCCAAGTAAATACCTTGCTATGGTTTTTATTTTATTTTATTATTGGTTTCCATTTAATCTTATGCCCTATCAGGAATAATTTATTCAAATGCATTAAATAATGTTTCTCATTGATTGTTTCAACCTATTTTTTAACATAAGGTATCAGATCCATAGTTATGTTGATTCAAGAAGGATGCCTCTTCACAAAAATTGATTGGATTTTTTTGCAGTGGGAGTGTGTTGTGTTTTCTTTCAATTTAAATTTTTGGATGATAGAGATTATGACTAGCTAAACCGAGTTGAAAATTAACTTTTTTAGTAATTCAAGTTTTCAATTTTATAAGATAAAGATGGAAGCTCTTAAAAGAAAGAGATAAATTGGTTTCCATGAAAATTTGTTAGAAACTTGCAAATGCATGATAACCTGAATGTTTAATTTGTTTTTTGCATAAACCCACGAGAGAAAATAATGCATGCAAGATTATAGAATAACCATGATGAAAATAAAATATAGACAATCCACAAGATAACAAAAGATATGCCTTGGAAAAACTCTCAAGAGGGAAAAAAACCCTTCCTCCAAACGTATCCACACTCTATGTATTGTTTGAAAATAAAACATTATAATGCACTTAAAAATTTTCCATGAATACTAAGTTTGAAACATCAAGATCCCCTAATGCACTCTCCATGTGTTCAAGAATGTAACCATGCATCCCATGCCATGCTTCACATATGCACTCATAAGAGAAACTCAAAACAATGATAGTCCACTCACTAATCCAACCTTAAACACTAAATATGTGCTTGATTTAATAGATTCAAGCTCACACAAATACAACCAAGTGGTAATATAAAACAATGTGCCTCAAAAACATGAGTATACAAAACTATTGACCCCTTTTTTACTTTTGATACTAAGTTTTTACTAAATATTTTCCAATTAATTATCTATATCTCCCACACATAAAATATCCAACCCAATGGTGCATGCAAATTTGCAAGTGGACCCAAATAAATATCTAATATGGCTAAACACATCTCTTAGATGTGCCAAAAATAAATATTTATTGATTTTACATAATTAAAATACTCCATGTTATGCAAGGTGTATAAAACCTAGTCCTAACATTCTCACTTGTTATATGTTGTATAAGGTTCAATCAAGTAAATACATCATCATAGCCATACATAAAACCACATGAATCTCTAACTTGCTCTCATGCTCCATCAAGATGCCTGCAATAAAATCAAAGTGACCACCATCTCAAGAAAGAACTTCTCTCATCCTCCAACATTCCACCTATGGAATAAAAGAAACAAGTCAAGGTGAAGAAACACCAATCCAAAGAACACAATCATCAACTCCAAGTGATAACAAAGGCTCCAAGCTAAGGCCAAAGGTAAAAAAATCACATGGCTAGAAATAGAACTTGCAACATATGCTAATACATCTAACCATTCATACCTCCTAGGTGTCAAAAACATTAGTAAACTCATGCCAACAATATATATATATATATATAACCCATAAACCACAAGCACAAGCTTTTTGTATAAAACATGTCAATGAAGAATATACACATCTAGGAACTCCTACTGTATGGTTAATGTAAAATTAAAAAATAGATCAAGGAATATCAAGTCTACCAAAACTCAAGCCAATGTATGGCTAATGATTAAAACTTTGTAGTATCGAGAAAAATCACAATGATCCACACATGCAACACAAATAGTTGCACTCTCTCACAATATGTTGCCATAACTCTCCCGTATCATATGAACATGAACCTCTAGGAAGTAGACATATAATAAAGAGATAAAACTTGTAAATCATATCATGCCCTTCTATCAACACCTCAAAGTGCTAATTTGTGCCAAGTATAATCTCCTTTACACCCCAAATGAAAATCTTTAACAAATCCCCACCAATCAATCTCATAGATCAAATGAAACATATGTATTATGTAAATCCAAAATGGGTGTAAGCCTCTCTTAAACAAGGAAGATCAAGCTCAAAATATCAATTTAAAAAACTAGGAACAAGCCCAATAAACATCTCCTATGATCCTCATAAATGACACATAAACAAATCATATGCACAAGGAGATAACCATGTCAAATATCTCTCAAATGAACCCTTCGGAACTAGCTATCCATAGCTCAAGATCCATATCCATGAAAAGACAAAGAATAAAACATAAATGCATCTAAAAATAAAAATGAGAAAATACCTCTCACATGATAAACTATTGAGTAGATCAAGAGTGGGAATTAGAATGCTCCTCCAAGATAATTGAGTCATTATGACTCTCTCTAACAATAAAATCCTCTATAAGTCCATCATGAATTCACATCAATATATTTTTGAAGGTTCCTTAGTCTTCTTGCTAAAACCTCCAAAGAGTAATTGTCTCAACAAATGTCTCTAATCCAAAGAGAGTTTTAACCTCACCCAAGTCTCCAAGTATCCATGAGCACCTACAACTGATCAATCCATGCCAATCTCCATATTTAACATATCACTGTCATGAATCTCACAAGCACATGACCAATATAATCAATACCAAGAGAACTAATAAGATGACTATCAAAGCACCAATTGTAGAATCAAGAACCCAATCATAACACCATGATCTAACATCTTCTAGAAGATTGCATGCACCAATGCACACATATTGGTCTTAGAATAACTTGTATCATGCCAAAAATTCAACTAGTATCTAGAGTAAACCAAGAAACAATAACAAACATACTCTAAACCAAGGATCAAAACCTCCAATCACATGAAGATAACCATATCTTGAAATCAAGTTGTCAAAGTACTCATATTGAATAATAATCATGATCCAAGAGTTTTTCCATGAAACATCCCAACCATTTTAGAATATCATCCATTACGAGATGATGAATACACATCACTACCAAAGCTCCCACTGAACTGTGATACAAGTTATCCATGATATTGTGAAAAATATCTCCTAGTCTTAATATTAACATGGTCCACACATGCTTAACTCTAATGCCAGTGTCACCAAAGTAGAACAAAAGGTTTAAATATTTCAATTTTAAATCCCTCATTATCGAACCCAATAAATTTATTAATTTTAGATTTAAACTTTTTTGCCCCAAACTTCATAAGTGTTAGAACTAGGGTTTCTATGACCATATGCCAATGACCAAGGCCTTATGTCCTACCTGGCCAATAACATTGGTTGACGTCAACAAGTTTTTGATGATAGGAAACTTTTGTTGTATTATCATTGTTAGTGGGGTACACCATGCCTACAGTGCTAGGGTATAGGGGTTCTATGAACCCCACCCACTTAATTTTTTATTTTAAAATTTCAAATATTTTTTATTGTGTAGAGATTTTTTTATTTTTTTTATTTTTTCCTTTGTATTCAACTTGTATGGTCATAAGGTTGTATAACTAGGGTTGGGGGACTAAAAAATTGCATCAATATTTATGGCCAAAATAGAGGAAAATTTGTATCAATATTTGTTTCTTAACCATCCTAGATCCAATTGTGAGGCTTTGTTTCCTCAAGAGGTTGTCACTGAAACTCCCCTATAAACCTTCATATAAAGTGCAAACAAGAAACCCTTTTTTCCAAAAAAATTTCAAACTCCAAATTTATAATAAATCCAACATATTTGCAAACCCAAAAACCTTAGATATGCAAAATAACAACCTGCACAAAAACCTCATACTTTGAAATATCTCAGATCTTTCCTACATTGCCATGGATTCAAATTCATACCAAATATAATCAAACAAGGGCTACACAAAACTTGGGAGCTCACACCTCTATAAATGCAAAGTAATGCAAATCCTAGATATAGGGTTTGAATGGACTCCAAATTCAAAAATTTAATAGTGCAAGAAGGTCAAGTTCACCAAAATGAAATGGAGGGATTTGGGTTCCCTTCTATTTAAACAGGCAGTTCACCAATAATTTATTAAAAATAGAAAGGGAAAATGGGGCATAATGCACCTCTCTCCCTCTACCTCATTAGGAAAAAGAGACCCCTTAAGTCAAGATTAACTTTCAACCCTTAGGTGAGTCAACCTTGAAGGAGATCTTGCTATTTTCCTTATGATCTAGGACTAGGTAGATCTACTGAAACAACACTTTTGGGAGAAAGATTAAAAATAGTAAATAAACCCAAAAATGAAAAGTAACACTTGAAATCATAAGATTAAACCTTAATCTAATGGAACCTACAACTTTCTAGTAGATATGAGAAGGTTAAGTAGTTTTGCACCTTTCACCAAAATGCTATTATTGAGTGTCCTCTGGGACTCATACGCCCAAGGGTGAATGGGTCCAGCTACATGGTTGAATTTTTTTTTCATAGTCCTTTGGTCCTATGTCTACACTCTCGATTCCTCTGGGTTTCACAGTCGAAAATTCAGAAATAAATTCAGAAAGTGAGTTTCTGTGGATTGATGACAACTTTGAATTTTTTTGCAACTTTGACAACTTTTCCAATTTTGCTCCTTTGATATATCTTTAATCCTTCTTCAACCTAAGATCTGCAACACACATAAGAGGGAAAAATTGTTTACTTTTGGTGAATGTAGGTTTTCCTTAGTCAAACCCCATTTTGGTAATTAAATCTTGAATTGAAATAATGAAACATACAAGGAATGATGAGTGAACAAGCGCTATGTTGCAACTCACCAAACCCTTGATTTGAAACCGTTGAAGGACTGAAACTTGGTAGATCTCTCCAAGGTCTTGATCTTGCATGAAATGACTTGATTGATGATGCGATCTTGATGCTTGAATCTTGATTTGGAACTTGAAACCTATATCACAATGTTAGCTCCAAAAACATGCATGATGCTTGATAGCTTTGACATGATGCTTGAGATCTTGAATGTTGCAACAGATGCTTAGGAAATCTGCTCTTGAACACCTTTCACAATAATCTTAGCTCTTGTGAAATTTCTCTTGAAAATCTAGCATACTCTGGGATTTGAATTGATTAAAATACCTTGCTTTTATAGACAATTTTCTAATTTCTTGAAAGTTAAACATTACAAGCCGACACTTAAAAATTGAATTTAGGATCTTAAGATGTTGCCAAAACATGTTTAAAATTTGAATTTGTGATCTTAAGGGGGACCCATTTGCCCAAGAGCGAATGGGTCCCGACCTAAATTATTAGAACCTATTCATTTTGGGGTGTTAAAATAATAATTACATTAATTAAATTATAATTCCCTTTTCAGAAATTGCAATTAATTAGACTTGTAAATGCAAAATTTAGGCAATTAAAGGCTTAATTAAGTCCAATTTATTAAGAGACCCAAACATAGTGTGAAAATGTATAGGAGTACATTTTCTAACACTACAAGTTTAAATAGAAGTTGGTTGGATGTGTGTGGCTATGTTTTGTTTGATTGATTTGATGGATAGGATTTATGATTGATGACTCATATTTATTTTCATTTTTAATTGTGGATGAGACATGATTGTCTTATTAGTGGGGACTAGATTAAGATTTGACACTTTAGGATAATTAATCAAATAAATATATTATTTAATTAATTAGGGGAGAGGGATGTGGGATGTTAATTTAATTTGATGAGGAGGAAATATTAGTGGCTAAATCTTAATTAATGCTCCAATAATACAAGTGTGGTTACAATAAATTAGTATGATGTTGAAAATATTGAAAGTGATATCAATATTAAATATGATTAATTTTAAGTATACAAATTCAAAAAAATAGAACACTATTACAATAAATTTTACATGATTTCTCTTCTTGTACCATTATTCTACCACTAACATCATAATTTTAAAAAAAGATGACTCTTCCATCATCTTTCACTTTAGAAAGCCTATTTCTTTCACTTTAGCAAGCCTATTTTTTTCTCTATCCCCATATATGGGAATAAATTATTGTACTTTAAGAAATAAAGATCAAAGTGAACTCAAAAGAGATTCCTCTACTAGGCTACTCAAAAAAGAAAAGATAAGATATAAAAATAGCAGTGTGTTAGTTGCTACCTACTACGATATGAAAAGCTTCTATCTTTGACCCTCAAATGTCAAATTAATATGATTTAAAATTTCCGTGGGCTTCCACTTCCTCTTTTGAGTCAGCTAATGTCAAATTGACATGATTTTAACATGATTTGATTTTGTATTCGATATATATCAAATCATATGAAAAGAAATGGAGATCAGAAAAGTTGTTCAATCATGCCATTGGCATAATGTCTGGGAAAAGCATTTGAGTGGGTACATACACAGTTTTTGATTAAGGACTGTCATTGAAACGTTCTTATCTGTTTTGAAAATGTTTTGAAAATCAACGGCTCCGAACTGACGAGAGAAATTGTTGTGCAGCTGCTTTGGCAATGCCGAAGACCGTATTTAGGGTTACGTCTTCTCGTCGGGAAGGGTTAGTTTGAGATATACACTATTCGAACAATTTCTTCTAAATTCAATCCTCTTCCAATTCCCTCTCGCATTCTCTGATTCTATTAAAAGAAAGCACCCAAAAAGCACATAGTATTTTCTTCAATCGGTACAGTACACGCTCAGGAAACATGTGCATTATTAGTTTTTAGGATTGAATTCTTATTTGGGTACTCTGCAATTTCCCTGTCCGCCATCGGTTGCCTGATCTTTGAGTTTTAAAAAATCAATTTACCCTTCTTTCCCTTTCCAAATGCAGCAAATCAATCGCAGTTTATCATTCTGCTGCATAATATTAATTTGATTTACATCTACATTGATTTATGGTCTCTGTTGTTTTCCTAGGCGAGAGAGTTCAATAACAAGTCCACCCGTCTGCAGTGAATGGGAATTGTTTAGATATTGTTCAATTCAGGTTTTTTTAACACAAGATATTTATCAATTCCGAAAGATTATCAAAGCATACGGGATTGCTTTGAGTATTGAAGAAGGATGCTGATGTTGCAATCTACAACCTATTTGCTACACTATAAAGTAAAAAGAAGAAGAGCGGCCGTAAGATAAAGGGAAATACAAAAGAGGTTGAAAATGACTCACAGTTTTGAACTAAGTTTACTGTATCTGTCATATCTGGGGCTGATTGTGACAAAGATAATGATGATTCCCGTGCCACTGCCCTATGCGCTGCTTGGGGTAAAGATACGTCTCATAAAGAGGTAATATTCTATTAATTCCGCTTCCTTTTATATAGAAAATCAAGGATTGCTATTTGTCCTATATAGCTAAACTGTAGCATTACTCACAGTAATTAAGGGTTAGAATTGTTTCTATCTTTCTATCTAAGAAATTAGAATGCATTTGATTTTATCTAAGAATTTATCTCCTATTCTTAAGAGGAGAGTAAAATCCACCAACCATCATTAGAAAGCAGCATTGGGAACTGCAAATACAAAAACAATCTTATAGTGCCTTTAGGTTATGCAAGTCTGTAAATATTTTAAGAATTTGATGCTCTTTGCCCTTTGCTCAATGAACAAATTTGACATTGTCTCATTGTAAGACAAATATAAGACAATGTATTCGTAAGTCATTCCCCTGAATATTTTCATTATAATAAACATGTATATATAGCTTGACTTATGTACTTTGTCTATAATAAAAAATGTCAGTTGAATTTACGGTTACCAGAGATACACAACGACATGTCCAAACTCCCATTGGGATGTCCTCTCACCAACTTCTGTGTGCGGCGAAATCAGGGATGCCAACTGATTAGGCTGGGTGTCCGGGCCTGACTGGTTGTACTTAGATGTGTGTCAACTTCTATGACATCCCTTGACCATCCCGAAGATAGCCAGCATCCCTTTTTAAAATTTTTTCCTTAAAAACCCAGTCAGCTTTTCCAAAAAAACAGAAGAAAAAGGTGTGGGAGTTCTACAATCTCTTCAATGCACTTTAGGACACTTTAAACACTCAGTCCTACAATAAGACTAGCCAGTTTTTCCAAAAAGACAGAAAAAAAGGGTGAGAGTCCTACAATTTCTCCCATGCCTTTTATGACCCCCTTAACACACTCTATTTGTAAACTCAATTACCCATTTGCATTGCCACTCACAATCACAACAATCTTTTTTGCACTTGCAGCTGTGAACTTGAAGAGGAAGCAAAGAAGAGGAAGGGACTATACATAGTTCATGACTAGTCACCCTTAAATCTACATACTACTCATACAAATGAAATTCATGGCTCAAAGGCATAATTTAAACATGCCCTGGTTGATGCAAAATATGATAATTGTCTACAAAATCTACGAGTAGCCCCAAAGGCACCTCAGTGAAGTTGGATACAACAGTTTGCTTCATATGTTTTGATGCTCTCCAAATACTGTGCCATTGGGAATATACGCCCACACACTCTAATTCTCATTGTGTTATAACTTGGAAACATGGTGATCATATGTTCATCAAAGAACTGTGTGGATTGTTGTGTAGTGTTCTTCAGTTGCTTAGTTCTACAAAGTAACAGTTTGGGCACCTAATATGTTCAATGCTTATAGTTCTATTTCTTCTGCCAAAATCGGGGCTATTGTAGTTAGTATGCATTCTTTTATGTCCTCAACTATTCTCTATATAGTATAAACATACTATGTACTTTTTGAACCTGACAATTTTTTTACCTACTTTATTAACATGTAATAGTTTGGTAACCATTAAAGCTTATATATTTGAATTTCTATATATAAAAATTCCCCATATATTTAAAAAATTCATACACTGTAGTTGCCTGCGATCCCCAAAAAATGGCCTCCTAGATTGTTGTTCCCAAAATGCTGTGGAACGTGGCAATTTAGCCATCTTATATCTGAGGCTGGTTGAAGCATTCGCCAGAACAACTCTATATTTGGTATTCCATTATTGGAATTTCCTTGGTCCGTAGTCTCTGTATTTCTTTTATTTTTTCATGGTTATTTACTTGAAGCTTCCAGTGATGCTTCTGTCAGGAGTAAGCAATCCCTGTAAATGGGATTACTGTAGATTGACATCTTGATCTTTCTGTTGTGTTTCATTGAGAAAAACAGTTGTGCTGTTTTTTTGGGGATTACAGTCCATTTAGCAGTCTTATAACAACTGCTCATAATCACTTAATAAAATATGAAATTAATGGATAATTAAACATAAGAGTTACTCAAAGTCAAAGAGTCAAACACTTAGACCAAAAATTTTCAACTATAGAATTGATTCTACAATCATCACCATTAGTGCAAAATCCATTTACAATATTCTGGCATGAACTATAAGACTCAAATTATTTATATTACAGATACAGGTGTACACATTTTGAAACCAGATTGTCAACATGAGTAATAGATCTAATTTAGCAGTCAAGCTCTTATATAAGAAATACATAGCTCTAGTTTTGTAATAATAGGTATAAGAAAATAAGGTAGAGTCATCTACTCTTCTCAATCAGTAGGCCACAAGATAAATAATACATCAGCACTTGCATTACTAAACCTCTTCAGTTTCATTTCTCTATAACTTGAAGTGGGAGAGAGAGGGAGCATCATCAAGGTGATATCCACCCTACCATGAAGCATTTGTTGAATTTAGAACCAGAAATGAAAGCAAACAGAAAATGAACACAAAGAACAGAAGAACACAGAAATTATCCTGGGAAAACCCTCCTTCTCGAGGGAGAAAAACCTAGCCACAAATGTACTCTCTTATATTAGATGAAGTAGCAGCAAAATAGTTTACAACTTGACTCACAGAAGAATAGTATCTCACATAGATACATGCATCCAAAAGAACTCTGATATCTTCCTTACTATCAATCTGCTCTTTTCAAACACCTGCTGTAGATGGCGAACTTCTCCTTGAAAGCACACCTTGACTTAAGCAAGAATTTCAAACCCAAATAAGGAATTGACATTTCTTTTATAAACAAGGAAAAGGTTTCTTTTGCATGCAAAAGAGGACGCACCAGTAGCATTACAATTGCCTATTTTAAGTAGGTGTTACAAATATATTCCATGCAACTATTTAAGACAAACAAACAAATATTCTTTTGCATGACAGTCCGAATATTCCATTGCATGTCAGTTATGACTTATTTAAGGAAGATTCTCATGCATAACAGTTACGCCAATTAAGAAGATTCTTCTGCAGTTAGAAGATACCTCCTGCAGCTACCGAACATTAACACTCCCTCTTAGCTAGGGAGGTATCTTTTCAGATATCCATGCACAAGTATGATGTTGACATCTCATCATGACATCCACCATGGCCACTCCAATAGAATGAAACAAAAGGGCTTTCACCTCAAATCTCTCTCACAGAGAGAAATGCATTAACAAGGGCTGATACCTTAAATCTCTCTCGCAGAGAGAAATGCATTAACAAGGGTTGATACCTCAAATCTCTCTCGCAGAGAGAAATGCATTAACAAGGGCTGAGACCTCAAATCTCTCTCGTAGAGAAATGCATTAAAAAGGGCTGATACCTCAAATCTCTCTCGCAGAGAGAAATGCATTAACAAGGGCTGATACCTCAAATCTCTCTCATAGAGAAATGCATTAACAAGGGCTGATACCTCAAATCTCTCTCGTAGAGAGAAATGCATTAACAAGGGTTGATACTTCAAATCTCTCTCACAGAGAGAAATGCATTAACAAGGTCTGATACCTCAAATCTCTCTCGTAGAGAAATACATTAACAAGGGCTGATACCTCAAATCTCTCTCGCAGAGAGAAATGTATTAACACATGAAGCAAGAGTCACTGAGGTTGAGACTCTCTCTCAGCAAGAGCAACATTCTCCACAATACCAAGCTTATCTTGAAAATAAGAAAACTTTACTCTAGGAAGTGGCTTGGTGAGAATGTTAGCTGTCTGCTCATCCGTGCAAATATACTTGAGTTCAACTGCTTTCCTTTGAACCACATCTCTTAAATAATGATACTTGATCTCCACATGCTTGGTTCTATCATGAAAAACAGGATTAACCGAAAGCTTCACACAACTTTGGTTATCACAAAGAATCACTATAGTTTCCAAAGGCTGTCCAAACAATCCTGCAAGCAATTTGCGAAGCAACATAGCTTCTCTTGCAGCCACACAAGCTGCAACATATTCTACTTCAGCTGTACTCTGAGCAACACATGATTGTTTCCTACTGCACCAGGAAATCATAGCTGAACCTAGGCTGAAACAACATCTTGAAGTGCTCTTCCTGTCAAGCACACAACCTGCCCAATCTGAATCAAAGTACCCCTGCAAGCTCAGTTCTGCACAAGAAGAATATTTTAGACCATATCCCATTGTGCCATGTACATATCTCAATATGTAATAGCTGCAACAAGATGAATCTGTCTTGGTTCACACATGAACTGACTTAAAGTGTTAATAGCATAACATATATCAGGCCTAGTATTAACCAGGTACATTAAAGAACCAATTAACTGCCTGTACATAGTAGGATCAACTAAATCTGAAGTGGCTGCAACTTCATGTAACTTTTTCAGATTTGCTTCCATAGGAGTCATCATTGATTTACAATCTAACATACCGAACCTCTTCAAGATATCAATAGCAAACTTCCTTTGACTCAAAATAATCTCATTTGGTCTTTGCCATACCTCAAGCCCAAGGAAGTAGTGCAACAGACCAAGATCTTTCATTTCAAATTCAGAAGACAACTCCTTCTTACATTTAAAAATGAGATCATTATCACCAGTGAGGAACAAGTCATCAACATAAAGTACTAAGATTAAAACTTTGTCATCACTTACCTTGAAATATAAATTTGGATCAGCATCATTCTTTAGGAAGCTCAAGCTCAATAAATAGTGATCAATTCTCTCATACCAAGCATGAGGAGCTTGTTTAAGGCCATACAGGGCCTTTTTCAACTTGCACACATGAGACTCCTTATCATGAATCACAAAGTCTTCTGGCTGTTCAATGTATACTTCCTCTTCAATTATCCCATTCAAGAATGCTGTCTTTGCATCCATTTGATGAAATCTCCAACCCTTAACTGCTGCAACAACTATGATAGTTCTGATAGAAGTGCAACAAGCTACTGGTGCAAAAGTCTCTTCATAGTCTATACCTTCTTTTTGAGAAAACCCTCTAGCTACAAATCTAGCTTTATATTTTTCTACACTCCCATTAGCTGCATGTTTAATTTTGAACAGCCACTTAGAAGAAACAATAGATTTACTTTTGGGCCTGGCAACAATGTCCTAGACATCATTCTTGATGATGGATTGATACTCTGCAATCATGGCATCCTTCCACACTTGCTGAGTTGAAGCCTCTTCAAAACTAGAAGGCTCGGATGCTATAATATGACTCATCAAGGCTACATATCCTACAAACTTATGAGGTCTTTTACTCTCTCTGAAAGTGCCACGAGGAGCTGCAAATTTTTTAGCCTCATGCATAGTATGCCTGGCCCACAAAGGTCTCTTCTTATCAGCTGAGGCATTACTTGGACTAGCAGAAGTATCTATAGGATCAACTGGATCAACAGGATCAGTAGAATCTTCTAATTCTGTAATCTCCCTCCGAATCTCAGAAGGGGAGTCCAGAACAACCATCTCCATGTCTTGAGAAGGTTCAAAATCTTCTCTATCAATTTCCATAATAGATTCTTTAGATCTCTTGCAAGCTACATCTTCAAAAGAGACATCTCTGCTGATTTCAATCTGCTTTTGACTTGGAATATAAATCCTATATGCTTTTGATGATTCACTATAACCAACAAAGATGCCTTTCTTTCCTGAAGGTTCTAACTTAGACCTTTTCTCTTTCGGAACATGAATGTAGACTGGACATCCAAAAATTCTTAGATGACTGATATCAGGTTTAGAACCTGAGAAAGCTTCTTTTGGTGTCATATTGATTAAGATTTGATGAGGACTATGATTTTGAATATATACAGCTGTCCTGCAAGCTTCTGCCCATAAAAATGATTGAAGACTTTGATCATGAATCATAGACTTCGCTGCCTCAACAATAGTTCTGTTCTTTCTTTCAGCTACACCGTTTTGTTGAGGATTATAAGGGACACAAAACTCCCTCTTAATCCCAGCTTCAACACAAAATTTTTGAAATATACCAGAGACATATTCACCCCCATTATCAGATCTTAAAACCTTTATCTTCTTGTTAGA
>VDFB02382118.1:0-22770 GCA_007258455.2 Sequoia sempervirens
CGAGCAACCATTATTGGGAGAATTTGGTAACTACATTAACAGTAGCAAGAAAAGGCTACAAGACACCTTCACAAAAAGACTTAAGTGGAAAATTGCTCACAAATGGAGCTGAAGACGCAAAGTTAGTTGTCGAAGAACAGAAGAAGCAATGGTGAAAGTATGGTTGCACTATTCTTTCAGATGGGCAGATGGACAAAAAGATCCACACCATTATCAACTTTTTGGTAGCTTCAAATGGTGAGGTAATGTTTTTGAAGTAAGATTATGCCTCAAACAAAGTAAAAAATGCAGAAACTTTGAGTCTAATGTTGGAGGATGTTGTCTTAGAGGTGGGCATAAACAATGTAGTTCAAATTATAACTAATAATACAGCAGCTTATGTGGTGGCTGGGAGATTGCTCGAAGAGAGGCATCAATGACTCTTTTGAACCCCTTGCACAGCACATTGGCAAACTTGATTGGGTGAGATTGGTTGTAGAAGATGCAAAAAGCATAACAAAATTTATTTACAATCATCCTTGGGTTCTGGTCTATGCATTTCTATGGTGAAAACTGCTGCTGATGTCGAATTTTCAGGTCTGAAATATGATTGTTAAACTTCAGATTTCAGTTGTTGAATTGCAATGTTTAATTGTTGATGTTTAATAACCTTATTTTCTTAGCATGTTCATGAATATTTCAATGTATGCACTCAATGAAATAAATGGAAATCAAACATAAAACCCTTCTGCAACTTCTGTCTTATTCTGAAAACGTTACACACAAAAACAAAAAACAATCAGGGGCATTCATTACACAAGGTACTTCCTCAAGCCGTATTTTTTATATTCGGATAGCTTCTCAATTCCTAATGGAGAGGTTATGAAGAGCCTCATGACATGCATTGAGAGAATGACACCCCAAGTTGAGGTGAGAAACCTCATTGTATCATCGCGTCTCGAAAAGCACATGATCTTTCCAATGACCGCTGGCCTTTTTCTCGAAACCCGAAGGCTAGTCGGATGGTAAAATTAGGGTTTCCTATTTTTGAGGACGTCTTTGCTCGGAGTTAGTGGATTCAATGGTGGATTCTTTCTGGGTTTTCAGAGAGCTTCGCAATGGTGTGTTCACTTCGACATTCGGAGCATTTTCTAGAATTTACTATTTTTAGTAAATTCTATTTTGGCAAAATTTTCGCTTGGTTCCCAACTTGGTTGACTTCCGGCTTCAGTTTGGTCAGTGACTTGGTCATTATTGGCTTCAGGGCACAATTGGAGAGATAAGTTGATATATTTAATTAAAAGGTCACGTTTTAATATTATATTTTAACGTTGACCCCTTGGCCTAGTCTATTGACTTTATGTTGTTTTGAAAAGTGGTCCTTTTGAGGGTGGCGCTTCATTAATGATTATTTTATTATTTATCAAAGTCAAAGCAAGCTATATTGGGCGCATTTATCAAGTATGGAATTTAATTAAAAATATCAATATTAGCTTGAAGAAAAGGACGCCACCTCTTGGAAAAGATTAGGGTTTTGTCTTGAAGAGGATTTTTAGGGTTTGAGAAGTCAACAGGAAGTTATAAAAAGGAGGCCTTGAGCATCATTTCACATCTTTTGTCTATGCTAATGTTATGCTGCCGAAATGGTTGCGGAATTGCTTCGAGGAATGAATGCCTCCTAGTCTGGGCTCGACTTCGTGCTTGAGAGACAGCACCTAGTGGAGAGGTTTGCTTATTTGAGTGTTTTGTAGTAAGTTTTGCATTGTAGCTTGAGTTAGTGCTTTGTAGATTAAATCTGCTCTTTCTTCCATTTTCTGGAGTTGCTGTTTTGTACGGCTGAAGGTTGTTTTTAGTCATAGATCAAAAAATATCAAAAATCTTGTTCTGGGTATTAACCCATTCTCCTTGTAGGGTTTAAGCGCCTCTATTCTCAAACTTGCAGAATTTTTAGTGAAGCCATTAATTTATGAGAGCAGATCGCCCTTCCTTGAGGGCCGTACCACTGCTGGTTGCTTTGGGATCCGTGCATAAATAATCTAAGGCTGTTTGGTTTGTTTCCTGTGTCTTAGTTAAGGCGCCATTCTTCCTAAGGAGTATTGCATTTTGTTTTAAGTCAATCCATTGATTCATGTGAGAGTTATGAACTTTTGAGTGGTTTCTTAGACTGCTGTTTATTCATGAAAAGTGCAGATTTGTAACAAAAATCAGGAATTAGTATCTTGATCTTTGAGGCTGTTTCTTGTTGTTAGTTTGGACGCCATCTTGATAATAGTGCTTTGCATTCAATACCACGTCATTTGTGTATTTAAGGAAAGAGTTCTAAGCTGATCAAAAAATCTGTATACAGCTGGTTATATGATGAAAGATGCAGGTCAGTAATACCAGTTCGTAGAAATCTGCAACTTCATTCTTGGTTGAGTGTTGAGAGCATCTCAAAGACTTTGCGGTGGCTTCATTGGGAATTTCCCCAGTCGAAAGGAGGTTGGACATATTTAGTGATCTTTCATTTTAAGCTATACTTCTCAGCAAAGGAATACACTAATATTGTACATCTCTATTTATATGCTGCTTTGTATTGTTAGCAAGAATTCATCTCTTAAATTGTAAGCTGGCAGTAGTACTGACAGCCATTCAGATTCTTGCTTTATCAGATTGTAATAGACTTCTTACTTTCAGCAGTTGTTATTGTTTTAATTGACCTCCGCCCTATGGTAGCTACTTACCCATTCTGGGTTAGCAAGCACATTCTGGGTGTTGAGTGTTTTCAGCTTTCAGCATTTCTCTTTCAAGCATTGTTATTGTAATCACTCCGTCATATGGTCGCCCCTCACTCCGCATTGGATTGGGTAGCACATACTTGACGTTGAGTTCCCTTTCGGCACTTAGAGTAGAAGACCCTCTGACCATATGCTCGCCATCATCGGCGCCATTCTTGGTTAGAGTTGCTTTCAGCATAAGCAGTTTGAATTTAGATCCTCTGACCAATGCTCGCCCTCATCGGCGCCATACTGGTTAGAGTTGTTTCAGTACGTTTGGGTTTATCTTCTAACCTTAACGGGTACTTTGATTGTAATGTTGTACTTTGCAATTGTTAAAAAATCGAAAATTGGCTCGGAATATTTCACTCATTGTTCAAGAATTGCATAATTACAGGATTGGTAGGGGTAAGTTTTTTTCTTCAAGACTAGCTGTCTGCAAAAGAACCACTCGGTCACCAAGTAACAAAAATTGGACTCTTTGCATCACATGCATCTTACAAGTTAAAAATTTCAAATTTACAACTACTTATAAAATATGGTTTGCTTACTAACTCTTTAATATCTTATTTTGTAGGTTCTTGGGGGGTAGATTGGGGTGCCAATACCCCAAATCTTCAAATATTAGCCCTCTGCATTTTGTGCCAACCTTGTAGTGCATCCAGCTATGAGGACAACTAGAGTTTGTCAGAGGCCATCCACACAAAGAAGAGGAATAAACTAACTCAAAAATGACTCAATGACCTTGTCTTTGTGCAATATAACCTTCAAGCTTCGCACAAGAAAGGTAGAGGACAAATCAAAGGAGATTACTTTTGGTTGGCATTGATCCTTATAGCGATTAGACAAGGTAAGATGAGGCACCTCCATTGTTTACTACAAACAAGATTCTTGATTTTGAGAGGCAAGCGATGGAGGATGAGGTTGTAGTAGGAGCTACAAGATTGTCATTGGATGACATTAATGAGGCAAAGGAATCATTGTCATCTGCTAGCAAGATGGAGGTCGAGCCAAAGCCACAAGCACAACCTTCTATGTCAAGCAAGGATCCACAACAGACTGCAAGGATTAGAATCTCAACCTCTCCCCAAGTTTTCACTAGATTAGGGAAGAGGAAGATGTAAAATGTTATAACATGCAATTTATGAATTGTGATGATGATTTTCAAAGGCAATCATCATATATTCATAATAGCTGTCAGTTATCTATTGTATCAGGTGTCATGCCCCCCAATTGCAGCCTGCACAGGAATTAAGATAGTCGCTGACCAAGGAGACTTCAAAGGTTCAATGAAAGTAACTAAGGGAAATATTAAATGCAGTGATTCCCTATTAATGATATAAGGTAGCACTAATATAATGAAGATTTTAATTAAACTAAAGGCAATGATCATTGCATTGACAGCAATTAAGGAAGTCAAAACAAAGGTAACCCTTGGATTAAAGGGGTGTACATCCTTTGTAAGGGGTGCAATGATTATAAAGGTTGTGACTATTCACCCCACCATGAAGGATATATAGGGAGGTGGAACCACTTTGTGAAAGGAGCAAGGAAGTTGATTGGAAAAAAGAAGGAAAAATAAGAAATTGGAATATAAGAGACCTATTGGAAACAAATATTATTTTATTATTGGGAAGTAAGTTTTAAAATATAAACTAGTAAAAACTATATATATATATATATATATATATATATATATATATTGTAATTGCATAATGATATTAATAGAGTAGATCCATCTAGTAATCTATTTTGAATTTATAAAAGTGTTAGCCTTTCCTTCATCAAGCACGCCACCCTGAGATGAAGCGCTCGTGGGCCAGGAGGCGTATGAGTGCAGGCTTGTTAATGAAGGCAATCTTCATGCATCTTATCAAGCACACCACCCTGAGATGGAGCGCTCATGGGTTGGGAGGTGAATGAGTGCTCCTAGGGTTGATCAAGGAGGATGAGGAAACCTCCAAGGTGGACTAAGGGATGGAGTGGACCTAAGATTTTGCCATGTTCGTGGGTCGAGAGGCAAATGAGTGCTCCAAGGCTTGAGGGACTTCTCAAGTACGCCACACCCGAGATGGAGCGCTCATGTGCCAAGAGGCGTATGAGTGCTCCTAGGCTCAAGGGTCTTCTCAAGTACACCACCCCGAGATGGATGGACAAGGATCCACCCATGCTCTCACAATACAAGGACGACCATCCTTCAGATTGCGGTTTGCAAACATTTCTAGAAAATTCCTAATATGATTGACTATAGCAATATGTCTTGGAATAACCATTAATGATGTTAAGATATTTTGAATTCAATGAACTATAGAGCTAATTATCATGAACTATAGAGCTAACAATCATGATGTTTTAGCTATGGTGTATTGCTCTCAATATTATGATATTTCATGTATTAATTTGAATGTTGCCATAAAGTTGATACTCATTATTACTAATATTAGTTTTTAATGATTTTTATTGTTTTGTAGGCCTAAATTCAGGAATATCCCAAAAGATGACATTACATCAGGATTCCGCATGATGATGTGATTTTGTACTTAATTTGTATTCAAATTAATCAAATTTATTAGAGAACACTTTTGTACATTTATGGACTAATTGGATACATTTTTCCATTGAATTTTGCACAAAAAAATGTGTTCTTAAAGAAATTTAAGCAATTTTTTAAGTTGTTGAGTTTTTCCCAAGTTCTTGCCAAGTCACAAATTTTGAGTCTGCTGAGTTTTTGTCAAGTCAAAGTCTGCCAACTATGGTTTTTGATATCCTAAGAATGTCCCTGAATACAATGCACAAAAGTAATGTAGAACTCATAAACTAGAGGTGCAAACACATTGCTAATTTCTTTGGCAAACTTCTGGGCATTGGGCAGGGAAATACAGGTGAAGTGGGTGAAGATATTGATATAGCTAGTGGGGTTAATTTTTATTTAGTAAAGTCAGTTAGATTAATGACAATGAAGATACAAAATAAAAACATATTACCTGCTCAATAAATTCCCGCTTGTGTCATTGTCAATTGCAAAAGGAAGAGACACAGCAACTTCAGCTTCCCTACAATAACTACAAGCTCCAGAAAACACGAGCGCAGACTTATCTACTGGGAATGCTCTTGGTACCCTTTCTGTTTGCTTGGTACACTGCATTTTTTAAGAATTCATAATAGTTATTAAAATCAAGTACACAAAAAACAAATGAAAAAACTAATAAAGAGTCATCACACAGGAATGACAAGCATTTAACATAAACAGAACAAATAAAAATGTTGCACAATAAAACTTATCTTTGTTGAGTCTGTATAATACTGTAACATGGAGGACAGCCAAGAAATACAATGGTAATGATAAATCAAAAAAAAATCAAGTTCTAAGAATAAAGTAGGAAACAAGTATTTGTGGGATGGCATTCCGAATTGACATGTAGTAAATACCATATCTTCCTCATAAATATGAGTTCTTTAACTCTTCTTTCATCCTCAACTGATTCATTCATAAAGCCAGAGATGCAAGCAAAATCTGATACTAATTTCTATCTCTCTTGGAAAAAAATGCAAAGAATGGCTTGTAATTTAACATACCTACAATTCAATCAAGCTAATATTCCACTAATTACCGGTTCCTTTTTATTTACAAGATGAGTAACACTCAGTCATGCACACTCAAAGTGCTATGTTATTGTCATTAAGTTCATGACTTCACTCCCTCAAAATATTATTGGAATTTTGAAATTACGCCATATAAAATCACCAATGATCCTCTTATTTTCCAACCCGAATGGACTAGAATCATATACACTTACATAATGTCATAAAACCAACATGTGAGGATATATAAATGAAAAATGATGAATAAAAAACTGATAAATTTCATGACATTCGCAGGGTAGATAAACCACATTTTTACCTTAATTTCTTTTCGTATTTTCATCTAATTGATCAACTCTAATCAGTAGTGTCAATATAAAACTTTGAAGTGATTAGCAATCAAAATTCTTGTTTAGAGTGTGCCATAGCCTGTTCCAACCAAACTCTATGCATCATGGACAAAATTCTGTTCATGTAAGTGAAAAACTTATGTGTCACCCATTTTTTTAGTTTCCAACGAAGATCAATAATGCATTACTCATAACTCACTATGTTTTGTTGATGTGATTATTTGCAAATATGAGTTTGATTAACTTACTATGTACATGTTTTCAACATGATGAGGAGAATTGCTAAAGGGTCGCGGTGAGTGGGCTCTCTCTCTAGGCACACCACAGAGGAGGCGATAAGATGAGCCCACATGCGCCAAAGGGGTACCGCCTTTGTTATAAAGGGTATTGCCTTTGGGCCTAGAGAGTTGACTACAAGGACACCCTTTGTAATCTCACTCCCCTACCATGGTGTAACAATGTAAAGAAATCAATCATGAGGAAATGGAAAATATGGCAAGATGTGGGAATAACGGATAAATGAGAATCCTCACTAGGTGTGCAACCTCATATGAATGGCATGCGCCACATGAGGCCACCCCATATGAATGGCATATGCCACATGAGGCCAAGGGGGATGGTATATCCGTCCTTGGGCCTAGAGAGGCTAAGACACCCCATCGAGCCACTCTCTTCCATGCTCCCCATGGTTGAGCATCTCCAGGACAAAGTAATAATTGGATAAACAAATTTACTATGGATTTACTAATGTTCAATCATGATACTCTACTTGTTAAAGTTATTATTGTAATTGATCTCTAACTTGTTTGTAAGGATTAAATCAAGCTAGGGTACCTTCTAACTCCTTTATTTCTTGGGAAATTGATAATTTAGGGTAAAACTAGTATTATTCCTATTAGGAACATTACAGTAGTCTCTGTATCAGACAAAGTGCTAAAGAGAGATTGCCAGTTTAAGACAGCACAAACAGATAGGACACCCTTACGTTATTTAGATGCACAGTTTGATTGAATACTTGAAATAATTTAGAGATTTATTAGATATGGGAATGATAACTACAATGTTGATAATAAATATGCCAATTGTTGGTCATTGAATTTGTGGAAATTTAAGTAGTTAGTATAATGTTTACTTCCAGGATCAGTACTAGTTCTCACATACAGATGGAAAGTTTTGTGGTGCTGATTTTTCATTTAATAAATTGCTTCTCTCAACCTCATAGAACTAAGACAACTAGGGGTGGGAAAAAAGTAGGACAAAGCAATTGCCACGTTTTCTTTTTTTTTAAACGGTTAAACCTGGTAACTAGATCTTCTAATCAAGGAGCTAATAAAAATACAAACCAAAAGATTATTGATTGTATAAGATCAGTAAGGAACTGTGAAACTCGCCCTTTGATGAATAACTTGAACCCAAAATAATACTAAAATAGAATTTATGCATCAAGAGATG
Organism: Sequoia sempervirens; assembly: GCA_007258455.2. NCBI lineage: Eukaryota > Viridiplantae > Streptophyta > Pinopsida > Cupressales > Cupressaceae > Sequoia > Sequoia sempervirens. The sequence goes on from VDFB02382118.1 coordinate 8,120, forward strand.
CAAATGATCACAAATTATTGAGAGACCTCAGCAATTTAAAGCAGCTGGTAAGTCTTCAAAGAAACTCCTTAACCCTGATAGATAAAAAAATACGTCTGAACAAATATCTTGTCTAAGTCTCTTGCCTATAAGTTAAACTCATTTGACAATGCAAAGCATTTTACTACAGATTGATCACATAATTCCTTGGGGTGACACCCAAGTATTCCCCTCCGTTCAATTGAAATGCATTGAAGCAATGCTTGAGCAAAAGTCAAAACCCATATTGAGGCACTAGAGACAACACTGAGACAACAAAGGAATTCATTAAGCATGCACCAAGGACAAGAATATTTCTAAGGAAATGAACCAAATGTCGCCAATTAAAGAACAGCCAAGTGCAAAACAAAAAATTGTCGAACCAATCTTTTGCCAAAAGGAATTGACTATCAACAAATCTCTCTGCCATATTTGGATATTTTCAGATATATATGAATTGCCATTAGTATTAACAGACAAATGTGACTTTCATCCAAACAGAACCTCCCTTGTGGGGTAACAATTAGCCAAACAGATCTGCTGATCTTTTAAGGTATCAAATACATCTTTAAACATTAAAATATCCATGTTTCTTTTAAACCCTAGATCTGTTCGCCTTGCAAGGTAACAGTTGTATTTTAAAACTTAAAAATATCCACGTTTCTTTTTACTCCTAGAGTCCTAAAACTGGCAAATAATAGAAACATGAAAAATGATCTCTTTTGTGTCAATGAACAAAGGAACAGGTTACAAAAAAGAAAGAACTCTGAAACTTGAGAAATCAGATCTGCAAGCTATCTGACTATTGAACATCACTAGTCTGATCACAATGCTCATGCTTCCAACGAACACTTACTTCTGGCCATGAGTTCAATGTCTATGTGGCAAGAAAGAGTGAAATTCACAAACATAATAATGCATAGGCATTAAAGCCACTGGACATATTACCTTGAGGCTTGAACAGTTTGTTACTACCATCACTGCCTGTATTTCCTATTTACAGCATATCAAGCCCTTGTTGCACATAAACTTGTTTCAGGAAGCTAGTATATGTTTCCCGTTTTAAACCAAAGTGAGAAATATCTCATATTGATGACCCTCTAAGGAACCTCAAATTTGTAGTTTATAAGAGTTCTACGAACTTTGGTTTCACTAAAAGTCTAAAACTAGTAAGGAATAAGTTTTAGTCATTAATTGGATTGACATTAACCAACTAACTCTGAAGTTTCAATGATTAAAAGTTGTGTTCTATTTTTTATGTTAGGAAGTGCAGCTCATAATTATTTCCAAACAATTTTCCATGCAATTTGTATAGTCTTTGCACACAGGAATTTATGCTTTTGAAGAAAACTTTCCAATTTTTGTTTGAGAAGAAAATAGTATGTTCAATGAAGTCCATAACAAAACATTTCGCAGTCATTAATTAGCTTTTTAAATTCCAAGAGCTAAATATCTACTTGTAAAAAAATAAACTAATGAAACACTGACAAGGTAGAGAGGACCATTACTATAAAAGGAACCCAACAGCCTAAGAAAGATGCCAAACACAGATAAACTAAAGTAAAATAAATATCTTATGAATCTATGAATATTCCTGTCTTGCTTATCATTCTTGCACTAAAATATTACAAAAAGCTGGAACAAAGATCTAATTACCAGTACATCACAGTGAAGCTGTTCCTGTTGTGAGAACACCATGCACCTACATGACCTGCTGCAAGACAGAGGTATTGTTTGTAAAGCTCGTTGTATGTATGAATGCCTAGGACTTGTAGTTGCACATTTGCAGTAGTTTGAATCTTCATTCCTGTAGCTGTCAAGAGGAGGGGCGTGCAAGACACTTTCAGTTAAAGGAAGAGAACCATCAAAATTCAGCATCATATTTTTACTGTAAAAATTATCTGATGATATTTTCACTGGATCAGTGGTTGAGCCACCCCTGTAATAATCTGGCACAATTTTTGGTAGCCCCAGTCCTGATGGAACATTGAAATCAGAAGCCACAAGGGAACGGTAGTCTACTGATAGACATATCTTTCCAAAGGGAGCCTCAATTGCTGTAAATTTAAAGGTTTTCATATGGGTGCCCTCCCCATGCAATAGGGGTCGGGGTAATGGCAAAAATCGATATGATAGACCAATGAACTTGCCATAGGATGAGGTATTAGCAAGCTGAAAGGCCCGATATGCTGGCAAAAGCCTTGTCATAGAAAATAAAGAACGCAGAAATACCATAGTACTTTTGCACACTCTAGCAATCATTCTCTCTATGTCAGATGTTTGCTTTTCTGCATTTTGCCCATCTTCATTGTTCACATACTGCAAAATCCATCTTTCAAGAACACTCCTACGGCCTGGTTGTTGTGGCATAACCATCTTCCAGAATTTTTGTAGCTTACCATGCTTAAAGCTTGGTTCAGTTTGTTGATGTGGAGACTGCATAAGGAGAACATCCAAAACAACTGATCTAAACCCATTTCTCTTGCAAGCTTCTAGAGCATCCACATCTGTAGGAAATTCCTGCAATGCTAGATTAAACCGTTTATCCCGTCTTATCTCCTTGGAAGAAGAAGAGGAGGGTGGTGCTGCAGACTCTGCAGATGATTGTCCTGGCATAGGTATCCTGGATTGCAGAATAATTTGTATGCTCTTGACAAAAAGATCTCGAACAGTCTGATCGAATTTGGATTTTATATCCTTCTGCATAGCTGCTGCCATACTTTAGCATACAACAAAAACCTAAAACCACAGAAGCACAGAAGCGCATATCAAATTATGCACAACAAAGCACCCATATTCAACCTTGTAAATCCTTCTTCAAGTATGAAATCACCAGAACAATAATGAATGCATCCATCTTTGTCAATCCTACTTCAGTCCCAATCACAGACAAAATCACTAGAACAACAATGCACCCAGTATAACTGTGCCAACCCTACTTCAAGTTGAAGCACATATCAAATCAGTGAGACAACAATGCACATGGTTCAATCTTGTCAATCCTACTTAAGGCCAAATCACATATGAAATCATTAGGAGAATTATGCACCCAATTTAACCTTGCCAATTCTACTTAAGCGCAAGCACACATCAAATCAGCATCCAGACAATGCACCCAATTCAACTTTACTAGTCCTACTTCGCACACAATCAAACATCAAAGGTACTGGCATAACAATGCACCCATTCCAACAACGCACCTATTCCATCATTGCACCCAATTCAACTTTGTCAATCCTTCTTCAAGCTTAATCACGCAAATACTAGCACAATAATGCACCTAGTTCAACTTTGTCATTCCTAGTTCAAGCACAATCACAAAACACACCTAAACTACGCTAATTCTTCTTCAAGCCAATCAACTTATGAAGAAAACACCTTTGCAAAAGAAAGAAAATTAGAAAAACCAGGAAAAAATAACTTTGAACTTAAATACCTTCAATTCAGCTTATACACAAATGGCTATTAAAATAAAAAACCCATTGATATCAAATCCACAACAACACCAATGCACCCAGACCCTGTCGATCCTACTAGCCCTTTTAATTCGACTCATGGAGTAAATACATCTGCATCAAAACTCAACATTTCAAACTTGAAGCACTCCAATTCAGCTAAAACCCAAGTGGGTATTGCCATAAGCACAATTGGGTATCCAGGGCACTCACTCTTACATTAAACCAACAATCACAAATCATTAAAAGCTCAACTTCTGTGCTCTGGAACCCTAAATATCGCCACAAATTATCTCAAATGCACTTAGACATCCAGAACCCCATTCAGAAAACTATTACTTGCTGACCAAGTTTTCCACACAAAAGGTCACCAGCTGCAGCTTTCAAATACCAGGTTAACAAAGCACTCCAAAAAAGAGATTTTACAGACAAGATTTAGTATAGTACCTTTGATTTATTTGGATTTTCGTTTGGCGTCTGTCCTCCACATAGCACGCTGGTGTACTCTGCTTCCACTTTTCTCCTTTCCTTTTCTTTCTCTTTTATGTTTTGAATAATTTTGTTCCATAATCCGTTGGAAATCCCAACTGGAAGGCGTAGGTTATTGTGGTGTAAAGAGAGAATCTGATTTGGAATGCGTGAAGAGCTTCTGCCATTACCTTGACAATGCATTCGTGCATTAATCAACATGCCCAAACCCAAGAAATCTCTACGGCTAGATGGTATGGAGTATACATTTGGCTTTATGCTTTTTGTGGAAAGGAAGCTTGTCAACTTTAAATTCCAAATTAACTATTCTATGTTTCTTTTAAATAGGAGCCCTCCAAGTTTGGCGATGAGAACAAGTCTTCCAATGATATTCCCGCTATTTTTAGCTGTTTGTTTGGAGGGCAATTTACTTATGTTATAAAATCCGATATCCTATTTTGGCCTGCTTTTTAAGCAAACCTCTTTAGCCGCCTCTCACAAGTCATAGGAACTCCAGCTTTTAATACATTGCATGAACTTGTTTTTCAATTTCGTTAAATTTTATCCACACAAACTTATCATCTTTTTTATTTCCTTTATTTTTTTAATTGATCAAAGCTATTATAGGGCAGGCAAATTAACTTCAACTATTTCTTTATTTGCTATAAAAGTACATGAGGATCTAATTTTTTATTGGTTTGTTTCAAATTTTTAATAATTATCTTTTTGAGATATTTTTAAGAAGAGTGGTTGAAGTCCCTTTTTTAATTATGTTTGGCCTATCATTTATTATATGCCTTTTTTTTTTAAAGAATTATTTATAGTATTGTTAATTAATTGTTTTAGATTTTGTAAATTAATGGTGTATTATCACATAATTTGGATTTAAGATTTGTTGAGATGATTGGCTTAGACTTGGAGATTAGTTGGGCTTCATTTTGGTTTGAATTTGTGTTCATAGAATTAAACTTGTCATGGGAATGAATTGACAAAATTATGTTGCTTGAAATTTGCTCATCTTGGAGTAAAGGACTAGCGATGTTTACAAATGCCTTTGGGGAATATATTGAATTGTGAGTCGAACCCTTTGTTGAATTGATTCAATAAATTCGCCAATAGTGGCATGTTGTGATGGTTAAGTTGTTGTGATGTTGTTCTTGCCATTAAGGTTCAAACCCCATTGGGGTGTAATTGTCTAGTATTTATGTTGGGGATGAAGTCCCCTGGTTGTGACCTCGCTAGTTCATAGCTCCGGTCAAAAGTTTTACCCTCTATATAAAAAGAAATTGATTCAATAACTTCAAAACAAGGATTGAGGACAACATTTTGAAGAAGGAAGGGTAGAAGAAGAATGGCAAACGCTCCAGGAGGCAGCATGCGAGGGCTTAAGCTGTCATCTCAACCCCCTCCTCTCTCCGGGTGTGTTTGCTTGTGGGTGGGGTATGTTCAGGTTATAGGGGTGGTGTCTCTCTCTTAGTGTGCTCTCTTCTCCTAGCATGTGGGTTGTGGCTGGGGCAGAAGCATTATCTCTCGGTGGTTTCTCCTTGTTGTGTTTGTTCTCTGTCGGCTGCCACTTTTAAGTTGGTTCTGGTTCTCCTTTGGTTTGATCCTTACCTAGTACGAGCTCCGCGGGTGGAATTTTCAGTTTTCTTTCACAAAGTTTTGGGACCCAATTTTGCATGGCTCAGGGGGAGTCATTAGGGTCAATTCCCCTTTGGATTTTTGAGCTGCTTTTGGGTCTTCGACTCCAAATTGATCTCTGAAAGTTTTTAATAATACTTTGTTTTCAAATGACTCAAGTAATGATGGATTTGTTCACACTGGTGGTTCTCGTATTCTGAAGACAAATGGATGCCTTGAAGGTTCCAAGGAAAGGCTAGTGTTGGTTATCCAACCTGAATCAATTGCGGAGGACATCGAGTATTTCTCAAAACATGCTTTGCTATGCAAATTTTTGGGAATGAGGGTTTTGCTCCAATTTTTGGACTCATGGGCTCATCGCTCTTGGTCCCCGGAGGGTGAGATGGAAATAATGTTGTTAGCTAACAACTACTTCATGGTGACATTTAATTGCATGGTGGATTGCAATAGAGTTTTTGAAGGTGGGCCTTACTTCCACAACTAGGTTGGTCTATTCATTAAGCCATGGCATGTGGTTTTTGATCCTTCGGAGGAGCTTCCGAATTAGGTACCAGTTTGGGTTCGCCTCCCTCGATTTCCAATGGAATTTTGGCACAATGACATTTTGCATCGAGTTGCTTCATTACTGGGAAAACTGGTGGGTCCTTCTCAACAAACTCTGGATAGAAAGGTAATGACTTTTGCTCGTATATGTGTTGAAATGGATTTGAATAACCCTATCCTAGATTCTTTGGAAATACATGCCGGCTCATTCTCTTGGGTGCAACAGCTTGACTATGAGACTTTGCCTTTTTGTTGTTGTCTCTGTTGTGAATATGGGCATTTGCAGAGAAGATGCCCGAAGTTTAAATCTCCAGGGATTCAGTCAACTCAACCTCCTCACAACCCCTCAAAGGGTGGCAAGGGTAAGGAGACAGTGCCGACTGAGGCTATGGATGCTAAGGGTTTTATTCCTGCCAAGGCTCGTAATAGGAATTGAGGCCAAAAGAGGACCTTTAAGGATCGCCAGGATGGAGATTCTTGTAATAGATTTGAGGTGCTTGATGACCTTGGTCATCAAGAGGTGAATCCAGAATTGTTGATTTTCGATCACGGTATTTCAAAATGGGTTCAAGAAGGCAGTTTCCCAGAGCACATCCAAACTCCTTAGGAAGTTGGGTCTGTCTGGTTGGAATCAGACCTGAGTCTGGTGGTTCTTGGGGGGACTGAGCCTTCTGTGGAGCTGATGTCAGGGGAAGGAGGGCTCTCCAGCCCTTTGGTGAAATCGAGAGCAAGCTTGGTAAAAGGTAATAAGGCTTCTCCTTCACTGGGAATTCTTCAGAAGGACCTAAAGAAAGGGGTAGTAGAGAAGTCTTCTAAAGCAGGGAGAAAGAAGGATTTGGAGAAATTAAAGTTGATGGGGATTCTTTGGTGGAGGCTGGGTCTGTAAAGACTCTGGATTCACATTTCTCTAATCCTCCAAAATGAATGTCCTCTCCTGGAATGTAAGGGGCTTGAACAGTGGCCCTCGACAAAAAGTTGTTCGGGATTTGTTGCGTTCTCATTCTCTTGATGTTCTTTTTCTTCAGGAGACTAAGTTAACAGTTGAAGGTATGATGGGTATGATGCCTAAACTATGGGTGCGGGGCAGTTTCCAGTGTATTGGGGCTCACGGTAATGCAGGTGGGGTGGCTTGCCTGTGGAATCCATTGAAGATTCGCCCTCTTTGGTGGGTGTCCTCCAAGTCCTCAATCTTTGTGGTTGTTTCAAGTTTGGATTTGGGGGAAACTATTCTTCTCTCAAACATCTATGCACCTACTGATTTTCCTGGTAAGAAGTTATTGTGGTCTCATATTAGTTATGTTCGGAGCCTAGCTCCTTTGTTCCCTTGGATTGTTGCAGGGGATTTCAATGCTATTATTGAGATAGATGAGAAGAAGGGTGGTGTTGCGAGATTGGAATCTTCTGCTTTCCTTTTTCGTGATAGCATCTCTGCTTTGAACCTGGTTGAAATTAAGCCTCGAAATGGGAAGTTTACTTGGAACAATAGGAGATTGGGGGAGAGTTGTATTGCGGAGAGACTTGATCAATTTTTGGTGTCCTGTTTCTGGGTTGGCAGAGGGCTGTCTTCTAGCTCTAAGATTCTTGACTGGAGGGGTTTGGATCATTGGCCTATTAAGTTTTTTGCTTCTTCTGCTCGGGTGGCTCAGTCCCTTGCTTTCAAGTTTCAACTTATGTGGTTAAGAGATTCTTCTTTGCAGGTGCATATGGCTGATTGGTGGAGAAGGGGAAGACCTGATTTTGGCACTACCATGTATTCCTTTTCTAAGCTGCTGCAATATGTAAAATATCAACTTAAAAGGTGGAATAGGCATTACTTTGGCAATATTTTTCATGCTAAGGTTGATGCTCAAGCTGTCTTGGATGTCATCACTCGGGAGATAAGGGAGTGTGGTCTTTCTGAAGACTTACTCAGGGAGGAGGCCTGGGCTCGAAAAGCTTTGGAGGAGTGTGAGCTGCGTGAGGAAATTTTTTGGAAGCAGAAGGCTAGAGTTGAGTGGTTACGGGAGGGGGATAAGAACACTGCATTTTTCTTCAACTCGGTGAAGGCTAGGAGGCATGGTAATTCTATACCTGTTTTGGTGAATGATAGGGGTGAGCAACTATCTTCCTTGCAGGATATATCTAGAGAAGCTTCTGAGTTCTATGCTTCTTTATTTTGTGAGGACTCTCAAGATGTTACGGAGGAAGAAAACCAAGTTCTGCCTTGTATTCCCTCTTTGGTCACTAGGGAGATGAATGAGTATCTTTTGCAAGATATCTCGCTGGAGGAATTAGAGGCTACTTTTTTTCAGATGAAGAAAGGGAAAGCCCCAGGTCCTGATGAGTTTCCAGTGGAATTTTATCAAGAGTTTTGGGACATCATTAAGTTGGACCTGTTGGAGGTGGTGCATGAGTCTCAGAAAAACAAGCAGATGCTTCGGGCTTTAAACTCTACTTTCCTTGCTCTCATTCCCAAATGTGAAGGGGCGAATCGTCTGAATCAATTTTGTCCCATTTCTCTTTGTAATGTGGTGTATAAAATCATTTCCAAGCTAATTGCTGAAAGGATGAAGAGATGGCTTAGTGGACTTATCTCTGAGGAACAAAGTGGTTTTGTGGAGGATTGAAAAATATTGGATGGGGTGGTCATTGCTACAGAGACCATTCATTTGATGGCATCCTCGAAAGAAAAGGCTATGTTCATCAAGCTTGACATGGAGAAGGCTTATGATAGAGTGAGGTGGTCCTTTTTGCGGAAAATTCTTATTGCTTTTGGATTTGTTGAGGAATGGATCCAGTGGGTGATGAGCTGTGTTACCTCCACTTCATTCTCGGTGTTGATTGATGGGGAGCCTACTGCTTTTTTTAGTGCTTCCAGGGGTCTTCGTCAAGGGGATCCTATCTCTCCTTATTTATTCTTCTGGCGGAAGGTCTAGGTAGACTGGTGAAGCGTAATGTGGAGTTGGGTTTGATTCAGGGGTGGAAGTGGGGAAATGACTTGCCTCCTCAGTCACACTTGCAATTTGTGGATGATACGGCTTTGATGGGTCTAGCCAAGATCAGAGAAGCTTCAAGTCTATGCAAGGCCTTGGATATCTATCTTGCTGCGGCTGGTCAAAGGATTAATGAAGACAAATCCTCCATTTTATTCTTTAATACTCCACGACCTATTCAGCAAAGGATTTCTCATATCTTGAGGTTCCAGATTGATTCTCTCCCTTTAACCTATCTGGGTATTCCTATCTCTGTTGGTAGACTTCCCAGGGAGTCATGGCATAATATCTTGGACAAGTTTCGTGCGAAGGTTAGTCATTGGACACATCGATGGTTGTCGTTTGCTGGGCGGGTTCTATTGCTTAAGTCCGTGGTGCAGGCTCTTCCTATTTATAGGTGCATGTTACAGGTTGCTCCTTCTGGGTTTGTGAAGGATATGGATTCTTTGGCTAGACAATTCTTATGGGCGGGTAGCTTGTCCTCATCTAAATGGAGCTTGGTTAAGTGGGATGTTGTTTGTAGCCCAAGGCAGGTGGGGGGTCTTGGTTTATGGAAGGTGACTTGGTCTGGGTTAGCTTTGGCTGCAAAGCTTTATTGGAGGTGGTGTGTGGAATAGGATCATAGTTGGGCTAGGATCTTATCCCACAAGTATCTTCCAGGGATTTGTAAGGAGGAGCTTCCCAGGTTTCCTCTGACAAGGAAAGGCTCGGTGATTTGGGGAACGCTTAAGAAAGGGGTTGCGCTAATCAAGGAGAGCCTGTTCTGGATTTGTAATAAAGAGGTTGAGGCTATGTTTTGGTCTAATTCTTGGGATGGTTACACACCCATTCTTCATCAGTAACCTAATTTGGTGGCTCTGTCGCAGAGATTTTTGGAGGCTGACTGGTCTAGAGAGTGATTTTAAGAATTTTGACTTTGGTGGACAGGTGGAGGTGGCTAGGTGGAAGGACCCAGGTGAGTGGCCTGTTCCCAGGTTGGAGGAGGATGGTATTGTGCTTCAAAATATCTTGGCTGGCAGACAATGCAACTCCCTTAGGGATAAGGATATTCTAGCTTGGAGCCCGAACCCTAAGGGTATTTTTACTGTTGCTAGTGGTTATCAGGAGTTGCTTTCTCGTAAGTTTGGGGGGTGGAGGTCCCTTGGTGGAAACAGGTGTGGAACAAGTTTTCATGGCCTAAGTGTAATTGTTTTGTTTGGACTCTTGCTTGGAATAGATGTTTGACTTGGGAGAATCTTCGTAAGCGTGGATTCCAAGGCCCCTCTATGTGTGTTCTATGTGGGTACAGTGAGGAGGATTCTTCCCATTTATTTTTCCGATGTTCCTATTCTATGTTGCTCTGGCATTGGTGGTGGGGTGTTTGGAAACATCCTTGTGTTCATGCATCTTCTCTTGTTGAATTCTGGAGTAATCTGGGAAGGCCCCCCTCCCAGGCCTCTTTTCTCCAGATTTTGTGGAGCATTGGCCCTATTTTCATCCTTTGGAAAATTTGGTTGGAAAGGAATCGTAGGATTTTTCACGAAAAAAAGTTGATGGCTCAACAGGTTTGGTACAAAATTATTGGGATGTTCCAAGAGACTGTGGAAGCTAAATGTGAAGTGACTCTTTCGTTGGAAAGAAGAGATGATGAGATTGTGAATAGATTGGGGTTGCAGGAGTTGACTCCTGTCTTTGTCTATGTTAGAAGAGGTAGGAGAGCGAAAAAGAAGGTTCAAAGGGTTGGAAGATGGATGCCTCCTCTGACGGAGTTTTTGAATATTAATACTGACAGTTCCTCTAGAGGTAACCCAGGGCTTGCTGGTATTGGTGGAATTGGTAGGGACTGTACTGGTTTAGTCATTTTTCTTTTCTCCATCCATAAGGGGTGGAATTCTAACAACCTTATGGAAGGGCTGGCGATTCTTTGGGCTATTGAACGTGCATGTGCCTTGGGTTGGCGAAAGGTTATCTATGAATCCGATTCACAGATTATTGTTAATTTGTTGCTTGATAAAAGGGTAGCTGATGTTGATTGACAGATTGCTCTAGTGGTTAGACAGATTTTGTAGAGGTGCTCTACATTGGAAGTGGTGTCTTTTGTCCACATCCCACGTGAATGGAATAGGGCGGCTGATTGTTTGGCCAAGTGGGCTTCAGAGCATGAGGATGATTGGAGGATTGAGGGGTGGGGACAGTTATCTCTTGAGTATGTTCTTGATCTTGAGAAGGTCATTGCTGATGATATGGAGGGATAAGTTACTGGTGGCTGGTTGGTTGGTGGTTCTGTTTGTTCTTGTTGTTCTGGGATTTCATTTGTGGGAGCTGACGGGCTCCCTTATTCTATGTACTCACTATCTTTTGACTCTCACAAAGCTTTTACCCTCTTTATTAATTTTTTTTATCAATTTATTAAATCATCTATTTTCTTTCAAAAGCATCAATGGTTGAAATATTCCCCAAATTTGAAAAATCCCTCCAAAAGGGTTTGTACATCCAACAAAACATTTAAAATCTCTTACATGTCCTTTTCTTGAGCCATGTGGCATTAACTTCACTTTTCACCTCATCCTTCAAGCCATCTTTTCAATTTGAATCTCCCCCCTCATTGCACATTCTCCAAAATGTGCTCAACCTTTGTCCATTAGCATGATGACAAGTGGAACTTTCCCATTGGATGTTAAATGATCCCACATTGCTCCATTTTGCTCATTCCTCCATCTTTTATTTCTATAAATAAGAGGCTATCCTTTGTTTTGATCATCCACAATTTGAGCAAGTCTACTATACTCAATTTCATCCTCAAGAATATCTATTTTCATCCATTTTATCAAGTTTATAGCTAGGTTATTGTAGGTTTCTTCATGGAGCTCTATTGAATTTCAATCATCAAGTTGATAAATCTTCATCAAATCATCACAAGCTTGCATAGGAGTTGGGAAAGGGCCAATTTCCACATCAAATTGGAACCAATTCCTCCATGGGATTGAGAGTTTGCACCTTAAAATAATATTTCATTGCTTTCTTAGTTCATTTTCTTCATTTTCTTTCCTATTTGAGCTTTGCAAATGAATTTCATATGGAATCTTGATTCTCACTTGCATTCGATCTAATGATGTGTTTGTTTGTTGTGTTTGTGTAGGTCTAGGATTGGGGTTCTATAGTTACCATTACATGTTTGGTGTAAAATTAAGAGATTTTTACTTTATGAAAGGGCTAGCTCATTACATGTGGTATCAAAGCTAAGTTTTAACTTTGGAACCTATGAGCTCGTCATTTTTCCTTTCCAACATTATCTAATGTTGTGAAAAAATCTTGTGTTAGGATGGTGCATCTCAGATTAATGACTCAAAATTTAGGAGTCAGAAATGAATATTATGTTAAGGCCAAAGAGGAAAAAGAAGCCATCATTAGAACCATTGAAAGAATCAACTATGATAATTCTATCTGGTTGAGTGATACCAAAAATTTTAGTCATGCACTTTCTTGGGTCAGTGATGTGAAGAGGAAGATGAGAACATAGGCTATCTACAATTACCTATTAGCCATTTCACATGAAAAGTTATAATCATTACCACTTTCCAAGGGAATGCCTTCATTTAAAGAAATTTCCAGTCCTACATTTATCTTTAGGGATCCTAGAGTTCTACCATTGGTTGAAGTAACATCAATTTCTTCGAGTAAAGAGTATGAGGGATATACACCGAGGACACCACCAGTCGAGAAATGGTCTCATGAAAAAATGTCTGTGAAAAATGTAGACTACATTGTTGATGAACACCATATTGACATTACTTCCTACAATTATGTGTCAGATGATAAATCCAAGGGTTATTATCCTTTTTGGGATAGATATGAATATATGAGAGATGAACAAAAAGATAGAGAACACCAATTTTCTTAGTTTGTAGGTTATACTCCTTTAAGTTATGTGTCTGAGAATGAATTTGAAGAATACTCTCCCCTTGAATATCTGAATAGTTGATCAATGTAACTGATAGGATATTGAAATCCTCAAGTTATGAATAAAACTATGTCTTTATCAAAATAAATATATACTTGATCTTTTATTGAATTCTTGTGTTCATGTGAATGTGTATTTTTATGCTTTCCATAGATTTAATTGATAGTATAATTAGGCTAACATGAATAAAAAATTTAGGTTAAAACCAATCATTTAAAGCATGGCGAGGACGTATGAGAGGATGCAAAATATTCCTAGAACTATTCAAGAGGGTGGACAAGGAATTACTGGAATGGAAGCTAGGCTTGATCAAATCTTGGCAAGGATAACTAATTTGGAAAAAGAAAAAGCTAAGGATAGGGTAGAGAATGAGATACCTAACAATAATCTAGAAGGAGAAAGTTATTCTCATGGGTAAGGTGAAAACCAAAACCATGATAAGGAAAAATCACCCACACAATCCATCAAGAGGAATAAGAAGATTGTGGCTACCGAACTATCAAGAGATATGAAGAAGATACTCCCACCAAAGTTTGATGGTAGTGCTAGAGGAAATGAAGCTAAATTGTGGCTTGTGCAGATGGAAAATTACTTTGAGATAAGGAACTACGATGAAGTAACCAAAGCAGCCTGGGGTGCATATTAGTTAGTGGGTGAAGCCTCTAATTGGTGGATGAACAAGAAGCTGGAGCTTAACATAAGTTCATGGAAACTAATTTGGGGAGAATTTGTGGAAATTTTTTGTAAGAGATGGTTACCACATCTCTTTTATGACCAGAAAATCTTGAAATTTTAAGAGTTGAGGCAAGGTACCATGATGTTCCATGAATACTAGGAGAATTTCTCTCAAATTCTTTGTTATGTTCCTATTTATCACAAGGATGAGCGTTTTTGTATCAGGAAATTCATTTTGGGACTCAATAGCAGAATTGGTGGAGAAGTATATATGCATGGTCCAACCACAATGGACCTTGTAGATGAAAAATCCATCAAGCAAGAACAAAAGCTTAAAGCAGATTCCAACCAACAGGAAAGAAGGAAGCATAAGAGGGATACTAAAGTTTCCAACAAGATAGCTACTAAGAAAGAGGAACTTGTTCAAAATATAGCCAAGCCAAAGGGAAAAGGTCTCGCTTTAATGGAAAAGAGTTGAAGAGAGATCATAAAAGAAATAATCCAATCTTTAGTAACACTAATAGGGCTAATGAAGGTGCTAACAAGTCTATAGATAATATGGAGAAAAGAGGACCAAGAACATGATGTTTTATATGCAAAGGGAATCACTATGCAAATGAATGTCCTAATAAAACTTCTAGTTCCCAACCATATGGAAACTCATTACCCAATCAACAAGCTATGTTTCAAGAGAGGATACATGCTGTTGTAGATGATCGACAAGCTGATTACCAAGTGACACCAATCGAAACACTAGGTACTTTTTTTGGCTTTTCTATTTCTTTTCCTATTGATATAGGTGCTACTTAAAATTTCATTTCACCTAGAATATCTAAAAAGTTATATAGGAAGGCAGGGCACATGGAAATGTCATGGAACATAGAGTATGCAAACAATACAAGAGCAAGGGTGGATCAATGCTCATTTGAGGCTAGGATA
>VDFB02382120.1:0-33163 GCA_007258455.2 Sequoia sempervirens
CGATGTATAGTTGCCTAATACTGAAATAACATTGAATTACACACACAAAACATTGAAATTATAACAGTGGAAATGATGAACACAAGACACAAATATTTTATACCTGTAATCTGCTTTGCATTTCTTGGAAAGCTGACAAGCAACCTCTACAAGTAGTCCTTTAGTTGCATGGAAGTATTACATTGCTCTGAGTTATTGAATTTCTATCTTGCATCTATCTTTATACTATTCAACTAAAATATCTAATCTTACAAAATAGAGATCTTAATTCACATAGGAGATGACTTGGAAGATAAGTCTAAATCATTAGTGTTTATTTATATTTTATTAGACTTATTGAACTAAATAAAAGACTTTCACTATAATCACTAAAGTGAACTACAAAATAGAAATAAGTCGAACTACTTGCACATTCACAGTTAACCATGTAGAAGTTCTAAACCAAGCTAAAATCCTCAACACTCCTTCCTAATGAGGAAGGAATTCTGCACCAATCTAAGTTTGTCTCTACATTCTTCAAACTTCCCTTTTGCTAAGGGCTTGGTCAAAATATTAGCTAACTGTTGATCCACTGCTTCTTGAAGGCTGGAAGATTCAATGATGTTACTCATTAATGCTATGTAGTTGGGAAACATCTTCGGAGGCCTATTCTCTTTGAATGTGCTCCTAGGATGCTCAACATGCTCCTGAGCATCCCTCAATGTTTGTTTAAACCATTGTGGTCTCCTATCAAAAGAAGGGACTGGAGTTTCTCCCTCCTCATTTGAAGGCTGCTGTCTTTAACTGGAAACAATTGGAATCTTTGGAGATCCATCCTTTGGAGCTTCTTGCTATTCATCCTTTGTTACTAGAATGAATTCCTGAGATTTGCTAGATGCAAAGTCTTCCTCAGACTTGACATCCCTATTGACTACAACTTAGCTTTGGAATGTAAACTCTGTAGGTCTTTGAAGTCTCATTGTAACCACCAAATAAACCCTTTATGTTGGAAAGTTCCAATTTTGTCCTCTTCTCTATAGGTATACAGAAATATTTTGGACAACCAAAGATGCGGAAATGACTCACTTCTAACTTTACACAACTAAATGCCTCCTTTGGTGTCTTGTCATCCAAAATCTTGTGAGCCCCCCTGTGCTAGATGTAGACTGCTGTAAGACATGCTTCTGCCCAAAGAAACATTGACAAGTCCAGGTCATGAATCATGGCCTTGTAGACCCTATGATTGATTGATTCTTCCGTTCTGCAACCCCATTCTTTTGTGGGTTGTAGGGAATTTTAACTCCCTCTTTATCCTTGCTTCCTTGCAGAAACCTTTGAACTCCTTGGAGGTATACACTCCCCCATTGTCCAATCTCAAGACCTTGATCTTTTTCCTTATTTGGTTCTCAACTAGAGCTTTGAACTCCTGAAACCTACTAAAGACCTCATCCTTGGTCTTTAAGAAATAGATCCATGTCTTGCGAGAGAAATTATCAATGTGAAATATGCTAACCAATTTTTTTGAAGGAATTACACAACATAACCAGCAATAGTTAACTGGATTAGCGTTAGCATCAAACTGAAAACCAAACTTGAAAGAACTACTCAACGTCAAGAATGTGCACTCAAGATCCCATTGAGGGCGAGGTGCTAACATATGACGGAGTATTTAATTGAAACTAGAAATTAATAGGCGGATAACCAGCCATGAAGAGCATTTCCACACTACCACCAAACAGTGGGGGGAAAAGATTACAATTAAAACAATTCGTCCACTGCGGCAGGCATCCATAGAGTTGTGGGGATTCACCACTATAAAAGTGGGTACAAGAATATTACAATCAGATTATCCACACTGGCGGTAAACCATCCAGGGGTACTTATGTGTGA
The DNA here is from genome assembly GCA_007258455.2 of Sequoia sempervirens. Lineage (NCBI taxonomy): Eukaryota > Viridiplantae > Streptophyta > Pinopsida > Cupressales > Cupressaceae > Sequoia > Sequoia sempervirens. The sequence continues at coordinate 1,870 of VDFB02382120.1, forward strand.
AGAATAAGAATTAATTGCAGCAATTTAAACTGGAACAGTACTACTGTTTACAGTTTGTACAAATAAGAAATAAGCTGCAAATTACAAAGAATTACAATAGTCTTCAAACACAAGAGTAATAGATGATTTCTTACAATTATTTAACTCTTCAAACTGCTGATAATGCATCAAAAATCAGAACTACTAAAGTTTGATACAGAAAATAGAAAACTGGAAATTTCAATCAGCAACTGTGAAAACCAAAGAATTATTCATAACTCACTCATTTCACCTCCAAATCGAATGAGACCAAGTGCAACTGATTGCTAGAAGGTAGGTGACCAAACTGAGGTGATGAAACAGCTTCAAAGAACTCTTGTTAATTTTGCACGAATCCCAATGTACTTCCAGAAAAGTACGGCCCTCCTTGAAGGGGCGATTTCACTTTAAAAATCAAGTTCTCAGTAATAAAATCCAAGAATTGGCAGGAAGGGGCGCCCTTGAACAGCAAATAGAATGGTAAAATGCCCAGAACCAATTTCAAACTAGAAATAAAGTTATAACATGAAATCACCTTCAGCTGTAGATGAAACAGCAAAACCAAAATTGATGAATCTTCAAAATTTCTTCACAATTGAGCTCAATCTGCTAGTCTGGATGAGAAGCAGCAAATTCCAACTAGATGTTGTATTTCAAACATGAAATTGGATGATTGGCTAGGAGGTAGCATCCTCGAAGCAAGAATTCATTTGTCATTCCGACAGCATAACAGTATAATAACATGAATGGATACCAAAGCTGAGATAAAGCCTTCATTTTTATAGAAGAGTAGAAGACTCTTCAACTCCTCAAGAAAAGACGCCAACAGTCACCAAGACTCTTCAAATTTCCACAGAACCATTCAGCTTCTCAAAAATGCATCCACTTTACAAGGCAATATAAAAATCTTTATTTTAAAATATTAACTCCTTCAAAAAGGCGTCCACTTTATTTCTCAAGGCTTTTGTCTTTATTAAAAAATTAAATAACTTTTATGAGAGCATACCCCTTCCAAGTCCCCCTTTTAAACACAACTTAAGTTGTCTTGCTAGGCCAAGGGGTCAACTGCAAAATATAACCTTGATGCCTTTATTCAACATAAAAATGCCTTAAGAGGTCAAACATGAACTGCAAATGAAAGCTCCAACTGGAAATGAAGTACTGAAGGCTGACAAACTCCATACTGCTTAAAATAGAATTTACTATAAATAGTAAACTCTCAGAAAATGCCAAAGAACCTCAGAACAGGAAACCCTAATTTTACCTCACACACGCCTACAGGCTTCCGGAATAGGCTGATGAGTGTCCGAACAAATTACTGATGAGAAGGGGACATTACAGTCCGCCCTCCTCGAAATTGCTTGTCCTCAAGCAACTGAAAAGATGGATGCAACAAAATCTGTTCTCCTTCCCACGTGGCATCTTCAATAGGTAAGTTCCTCCATCTAACCAAATATTCTTTGATTGTCCTTCTCAAAGAACGCTCTCTAGTATCAAGGATTTCTTCAGGAATCAACACTAACTGACCTTCCTCATCCAATGGAGGTAATTCTGATGTAGCCACCACGTTGTGTCCAATTGCCTTCTTGAGGCGTGACACATGAAAGACATTATGCACTTTGCTTTCAGCTGGAAGCTCCAACTCATAAGCAACTTCACCAATCCTCTTGGTGACTTTGAAAGGACCATAAAAACGTGGCTTCAACTTTTTTGCACCACTTTTCTTGAGAGAAGATTGTCTATATGGCTGAAGCCTCAAGTAGACCATGTCCCCAACTTCAAAAGACCTCTCAACACGCTGCTGATCAGCGTATAACTTCTGCTGATTTTGAGCTTGTTGCAGATTTTCCTTGAGAGATTTCAAGATGTCTTGGCTCTGTTGTAACATATCCTGTGCTTGTGGAGCTCTACTATCACCAAACACTAAATCAACAAAATTAGTAGCTTCATAACCATAAAGAGCCATAAAAGGTGACATCTTAATTGACATGTGATAAGAAGAGTTATAACAATACTCTCCTAAATGAAGCCATTTAATCCAAGCTCTTTGCTGTCCTGAAACATAGTTTCTTAGGTAGCCCTCTAACCATTTGTTAACAATTTCTGATTGCCCATCTGTTTGTGGGTGATAACTAGTGCTTGGAGTAAGCACTGTCCCACTCAATCTGAAGATCTCTTGCCAAAAAACACTTAGGAACTTGCTGTCCCTATCACTGACAATAGTTTTAGGCAATCCATGCAAACGGACCTCTTTGAAAAATAACTCAGCCACTTGAGCTGCTGTAAATGAAGTGGTGACAGCAAAGAAATGAGCAAATTTCGTTAGTCTATCAACCACAACAAAAATACAATCACGTCCTTGCACCTTGGGCAACCCTGTGATGAAATCCATGGCAATACTTTCCCATTTCTGATTCGGAATGGGCAAAGGCTGTAGTAGACCAGCTGGATAAGAGTTCATTTTTATTTCTTTGACAAATCGGACACTCTCTAATGTAGTTCAAGACTTCTTTCAACCCTTTCCAAGTGAATCTTTCACGAATCTGCTTATAAGTCTTGAAAATCCCTTGATGACCAGCAAGGGGAACATCATGAAAAGATTGTAGAATCTTCTTTTTAAGCTTAGATTCTTGCAGTAAAAAGATTCTATCTTTGTAGTAAATTATCCCATCAACCAACTTATACCTTTCATCAACCAAATGACCTTCTAGCAAGCTGGTTGCAAACTGATTTTTAACATAATCAGCAGCAATTAACTCCTTCCAATCTGCTGATAACTCACAAAGTGACTGCAAATGAGGCCTTCTTGAAAGAGCATCAGCCACTATGTTATTTTTCCCTTTGACAAATTCAATGTCAAAGTCATATGCTTGGAGCTTACTTACCCACTTCTGCTGCCTTTCATTCAAATCCTTTTGGCGCATAAAATGTTTAAGACTATTGTGGTCAGTCTTAACAACAAATTTACTTCCCACCAAGTATTGACGGAATTTAGACAAAGCATGCATGATGGCAAGCATCTCTTTGTCATAAATGGAGTAAGTTTTTTCTGCCCCTCTCAACTTCCGGCTCTCGAAGACAATAGGATGTTTGTCTTGCATTAGAACAGCTCCAACACCTTCACCTGAAGCATCACACTGTAATTCAAAAGGTTTTGTAAAATCCGGAAGTGCCAACACTGGACATGTACTCATGATTTGCTTAAACTTATCAAAAACTTCTTGTGCCTTCTTAGTCCAAAAAAAAGCTCCTTTCTTTGTAAGATCTGTGAGAGGTGCTGCTTGGTGAGAATATCCTTTCACAAATCTTCTATAGAATCCACATAACCCTAAAAATCCTCTCAAATGAGAAATATTCTTTGGAGTTGGCCAATCAAGAATGGCTCTTATCTTTTCTGGATCAACTTTCACACCCTTTGAACTAATAATGTGGCCAAGATATAAGAGTTTGTCATCCCGAACTCACACTTTGATTCTTTGGCGAACAAACATTCCGCCTCTAAAATACTAAGCACTTCTTCCAAATGCTTAAGGTGCTCTTCCCATGACTTACTGAATATGAGAATGTCGTCGAAGAAGACGAGCACAAACTTCCTCAACTACTGTCTAAAAATCTTGTTCATACAAGATTGGAATGTAGCTGGAGCATTTGTCAAACCAAAAGGCATGACAAGAAATTCAAAATGCCCAAAATGGCATCTAAACGCTGTCTTCTCTATATCCGCCTCCCTCATTCTGATCTGATGATAGCCTGAACGAAGATCAATCTTCGAGAAGAACATGGCCCCATGGAGCTCATCAATAAGCTCATCAATCCTAGGGATAGGATATCTATTCTTGATGGTCTTCTGATTCAATGCGCGGTAGTCAACACACATACGCATTGTGCCATCTTTCTTTTTGACCAGCACCACTGCAAAAGCAAAAGGACTCTTGCTTGGTCTAATGAAACCACTCTCCAAAAGCTCCTTGATAGCTTTTTCAATCTCATCTTTCTGCTTCTTTGGATAACGGTAAGGCATAGTCATGATAGGCTTTGCTCCTTCTTCTAACTCAATTATATGCTTAGAACCTCTTTCAGGAGGTCTTCCAGGAGGTAGGCTTCCAAAGACTTTGCTCTTCTTTGAAAGTAAGGCTTGAATATTAGGGTGATATTGCCTTTTCTCCTCCACTGGATCAGCTGGTAGAACCAAACATTCAGCAGCCCATTCAACCTGATCGTGACGGATCAGCCTTTCCATCCTCTTCAAAGATACAATTCGAGGGCCCCCATTTGACATCCCTCTTAGAACAACCTTCCTTCCATTAGACTGAAATTTAAGCTCCATAGTTTGCAAATTTAATGTGATCTCACCAAGAGATCGCAGCCATTGTATGCCTAGCACAACATCAGTGTCTCCAATTCCCACCACATAAAAATCATCTTTAATCTCATAATTTCCTAACTGCATAGAGAGATTAGGAATCTTTCTCGTGCAAGACATAGTAAAACCATCTGCAACCATTACCTTGAAACCATCAAATTCCTCAGTCTTCAATCCCTTCTTAGCAACTAATCCTTCATCAATAAAATTATGAGTTGCTCCAGTGTCAATTAGGGCAACAATCCTCTGTGAATTCACAACTCCATGAACCCGAAAGGACTCATTTTTTTGAAAGCTTGATAGTTGTGCAAAAGCACTACCATCTCCCACCTCATCGGACTTCTCTTCTGGATCTTCTTCACCTTCACTACCTGCTGATTCGTATTGCTGATCAGACGAATCAGATTCTGATCCATAATCAGAATAGCCCTCCATTCGATTTGCTTTGCCTCTTCCATAGCAACGGTGACCCTTAACCCAAGGCTCACGGCAAGTGTAGCAAACTCCATCTTTTCTAAGCTGTTCTTTGAGCTCTTCTGACAACCTTGGTGGAAACTTCTTGGGCAGATTTGAAGAATGTTTTTTATCTTTCTTATGGCTGAAAGGTTTTGAATGAAACTTAGGCCTTGGGGCTGCCAACTCCATGCTCCTAGCTTTCTTGATAGCTTCATCTAACGTTGGTGGATCAAAAGCTTTGACCCAACCCTTCAAAGGCTCCATTAAACCTTCAGCAAAAAGAACCACAAGTCTTCTTTCAGTAATGTTAGGCACCATTACTGACAACCTCTGAAAATCAGCCACATAGTTTTCTAAAGATCCTTGCTGTTTCAATTGTGCCAATTCTCTGAATCTCAATTCTGGATCTTTGGTATCAAATCTTTCAATCAACTTATTGGTAAACTCACCATATGTGCGAACGAGGTTATGGCCAAGAGTGACCAAACCATGAGTCCACCATTCATGAGCTATCCCATCCAAATGCAAAGTAGCAAATTTGATAGCATCTTCTTCCGGCATGGGTCTGAGAGAGAGGTAGTTATCTAACTTCTGCACCCATGATCTGGCTGTACACTTATTACTACCATCAAAATGCTCCATAGTAATCTTTCCCAATGCTTGGTAGAAATCATTTCTAGGTGCCATAGGAGGACGTTGATCATTCCTTCCTCCATTTCTCCGACTCCTTTGATTCATGTATTGATCAAAGGTCCAAGTACCTCTCAAGTCAAGAGGTAAAGAAACGTACTCCATGTAAGCTTGACGTGAATCATCAGCAAAGTTTGGTGTAGCCTCAACCGGTTGTTGCTCTTCCACAGTCGTGAAGACGGGAAAAAGAGGCCTAGAGGATGACCCACTAGGAATTGCGGCATGCTGACCCACAACTCTGTTTCCGGTATTCACCTCTGGACTGCCACTATTGTTATTCCCATTAACTCCACTGCTTTCTCCAGTTGAGTTATTTTGGGGCTGAATGATATTCTGAGCTGCTTGCTGATCCAACTTGGACAATAAACGGGACATCATGTCTATCATCCCGTCAAACTTCTTTTCCATCCTTTCATCTCTTTCATCCATTGCTTGCTTATGACTTTCTGCCATGTTCCCAACTGTTTTACCAATATCTACTGCTCTTCCTGTTTCTCTCAAAGCCCCTGAAAAAGTATCTGCTTCTGGCACTGGCGGAAGCTGTGTCTGTTGTTTTCTGGCCTGACTTCTGGTGTAGTATTTACAATCATCACTCATCTGACTACTGAATCATCGTAGGGCACAGGTTGGCAGAATCATGGCTCTGATACCACTTGAAATATGCTAACCAATTTTTTTTGAAGGAATTACACAACATAACCAGCAATAGTTAACTGGATTAGCGTTAGCATCAAACTGAAAACCAAACTTGAAAGAACTACTCAACGTCAAGAATGTGCACTCAAGATCCCATTGAGGGCGAGGTGCTAACATATGACGGAGTGTTGTATTGAAACTAGAAATTAATAGGCGGATAACCAGCCATGAAGAGCATTTCCACACTACCACCAAACAGTGGGGGGAAAAGATTACAATTAAAACAATTCGTCCGCTGCGGCGGGCATCCACAGAGTTGTGGGGATTCACCACTATAAAAGTGGGTACAAGAATATTACAATCAGATTATCCACACTGGCGGTAAACCATCCAGGGGTACTTATGTGTGAAGAATAAGAATTAATTGCAGCAATTTAAACTGGAACAGTACTACTGTTTACAGTTTGTACAAATAAGAAATAAGCTGCAAATTACAAAGAATTACAATAGTCTTCAAACACAAGAGTAATAGATGATTTCTTACAATTATTTAACTCTTCAAACTGCTGATAACGCATCAAAAATCAGAACTACTAAAGTCTGATACAGAAAACAGAAAACTGGAAATTTCAATCAGCAACTGTGAAAACCAAAGAATTATTCATAACTCACTCATTTCACCTCCAAATCGAATGAGACCAAGTGCAACTGATTGCTAGAAGGTAGGCGACCAAACTGAGGTGATGAAACAGCTTCAAAGAACTCTTGTTAATTTTGCACAAATCCCAATGTACTTCCAGAAAAGTACGGCCCTCCTTGAAGGGGCGATTTCACTTTAAAAATCAAGTTCTCAGTAATAAAATCCAAGAATTGGCAGGAAGGGGCGCCCTTGAACAGCAAATAGAATGGTAAAATGCCTAGAACCAATTTCAAACTGGAAATAAAGTTATAACATGAAATCACCTTCAGCTGTAGATGAAACAGCAAAACCAAAATTGATGAATCTTCAAAATTTCTTCACAGTTGAGCTCAATCTGCTAGTCTGGATGAGAAGCAGCAAATTCCAACTAGATGTTGTATTTCAAACATGAAATTGGATGATTGGCTAGGAGGTAGCATCCTCGAAGCAAGAATTCATTTGTCATTCCGACAACATAACAGTATAATAACATGAATGGATACCAAAGCTGAGATAAAGCCTTCATTTTTATAGAAGAGTAGAAGACTCTTCAACTCCTCAAGAAAAAACGCCAACAATCACAGAGACTCTTCAAATTTCCACATAACTATTTAGCTTCTCAAAAATGCGCCCACTTTACAAGGCAATATAAAAAAATTTATTTTAAAATATTAACTCCTTCAAAAAGGCGTCCACTTTATTTCTCAAGGCTTTTGTCTTTATTAAAAAATTAAATCACTTTTATGAGAGCATATCCCTTCCAAGTCCCCCTTTTAAACACAACTTAAGTTGTCTTGCTAGGCCAACGGGTCAATTGCAAAATATAACCTTGATGCCTTTATTCAACATAAAAATGCCTTAAGAGGTCAATCATGAACTGCAAATGAAAGCTCCAACTGGAAATGAAGTACTGAAGGCTGACAAACTCCATACTGCTTAAAATAGAATTTACTATAAATAGCAAACTCTCAGAAAATGCCAAAGAACCTCAGAACAGGAAACCGTAATTTTACCTCACACATGCTACAGGCTTCCGGAATAGGCTGATGAGTGTCGGAGCAGATTACTGTTGAGAAGGGGACATTACACAATGAAGGAAACATAATACATGCTTCCAACTGTTAGTTTTTAGGATCAGAAGTGTAATAAGCAGAAAACACAACACAGAGAGCAATAACACAGTATTTTACCCTGGGAAAACCCTCCTACTTGAGGGAGAAAAACCCAGCAAAATATTCTCTTATAAATTAGAATAATAATAGGCCCTAGAAAGGCCAAATACAAGACAATGGATCTGCACTTATATATGGTGCAATTTCATGAATAGACAAAGTATTGACTCTTCTCCTTGATGCTAATCTGCTGCTTAGAAAATCGACCTACTGCTGAAAGAATTCAAACTTAGGAATGAATTGCTTGATTGATGATAAAATGAGGAGACACCTTCTCCTATATATAGAAGCTAGGTGATCTTTCTTTCTAGGGCCGACCTAGAAGAATACAAATTTTATTTATCAAACAAAGGCCGACCTGCCTTGAGTTGAATATATTTAGGAAAAAATAGCTCCCGAAGCTACAAAACACTAACACTCCCTCTTAGCTAGGGAGGTATTTTCAAATATCCTCGTCATAGAGTCTCTCAACATGATGCCCACAATGGCTACACCCATTTGTGGAAAAAACACATCTCAATCTTAGAGATGGACAAGGGCTTGTCATAGAGTCTCTCAACATGACGTTCACAATGGCTACACCCATTTGTGGAAAAAACACATCTCAGTCTCAGAGATGTACAAGATATCCTCGTCATTGAGTCTCTCAACATGACGTCACATCTCAGTCTTAGAGATGTACAAGATATCCTCGTTATGGAGTATCTCAACATGACATCTCATCTCAGTCTCAGAGATGTACAAGGGCTTGCACCTCATATTTCTCCGTCTCAGAGAAATATACACTACAAGGGCTTTCACCTTATATTTCTCTGTCTCAGAGAAATATACATTACAACAAATCTTCATGATGCTGTGACTCCCTTTGGAGCTCCAAGTACTCGCATCAGCCTCTTGACCTCTTCGTCCAAGATTGCCTCTATTGGTTTGTCAGACTCCCTCTGAATGACATTTCCTCCTCTTCGAAGTAGCTGATCGCAATGACAATCTATATAGGTTCTCTGTTGTTTAGAGTCTTCATCTTTCTCAATTTTCTTGTTGATGCAAACTCTCCATCCAAGGCTGACCCAACCTTGTGCACTCGAGAGATGTCTCCAGTGAAGAATCAAGAGAGTTATGTGCCACCAACTCAGTTCCATGGCTGCAAGCTATGTCTCCTTGTTTGTTCATTTCTCTAGCCGGCATGACTTCCTCATAGGATGCCTCAAGCTCTTCCTCCCTTTGAATTCCTTATGCAATCTCTCATCATCCTTTTGCTCCTCGATCCATCTTGTATTTTAGAGAGAATAATAATAGTTCATAGAATCAAACTACCCCAAAGAGAAATATACAGACCAATGCTAGAAGCATACATGATTCACTATTCCCAATGTTATTGCATGAATTATTATTAACTACATAAAATTTATGATCATTATTCAAAGGTACAAACATAAAATACTTATCTCTTTAATGTTGGTACACCATTGAGCTAGACCTGTAGCTGTGTCTCATCTTCGCCACCTTCAGTGTTGCCATCCCATGCAACCAACTTTATATTTTCAGATCAAACACAATTGCACAGAGAATAGGGATGAATGCAGCTAAATTAGCCCGTCTCTATGACACTTCCGTCACTGCACCTTTCAAATCAGGGAGTGCTGCAAATGCCTATTGTGATGCTCTTTTCACTTCATCTTCATCCGTTGCTGAAACAAAACTCGATAGCCTTGGCCTCCATTTGCCTCTGCTTAGATTCCATTCCATGATCTTTTTGAGCTCTTCCTTGGTAAAGTAGGAAGTAGGGTTTCGAGCTTGTAATGATAGAGGAAGAGCCTGCGTGTAGAATTTATGCAAGCTTACTGTTGATGTGAAGGGCATAATCGCACAATGCTTTTCTCCATTGCTCAACATCACAACCTCCAAAATACCAGCATTCAACTTTCAATCTCCACTGTAGTTGCAGAATTTTATTGCTATCTTCAGTGACACTTCAGTTGAAATCCCAATTCGAACAATAACAGTCTTTTCCACTAAGGACTACTCACGTGCCCTCGGGTGCGCCATCTTTGTTTTCCTTGAGAGACTGCCCTAAAAAAAATATGACTGATTTCTGCTCCAAAACTTTCTCTAAAATAGACACAAGATCTGCCCCAGATTTTGATAAAAACCTGCTCCAAATCTTGCTCCAAATAAGATATAGTGACTGCACAAAATCTACTCCAGATAATGACGTGAATTGCTTCATACAGTTCACTTCTATACTAGCATGATTCGCCTCAAGGAATGTCTTCACAAATTTGCTCTATGCTTAGACAAATCTGATCAGATCTTCCCTAAACCCGCTCTGATACCATGTTAGTTTTTTAGGATCAGAAATGTAATAAGCAGAAAACACAACGCAGAGAGCAATAACACAGTAATTTACCCTGGGAAGACCCTCCTACTTGAGGGAGAAAAACCCAGCAAATTTTTTTCTTATAAATCAGAATAATAACAGGTCCTAGAAAGGCCAAATACAATACAATGGATCTGCACTTATATACGGTGCAATTTCATGAATACACAAAGTATTGACTCTTCTCCTTGATGCTAATCTGCTGCTTAGAAAATTGACCTGCTACTGAAAGAATTCAAACTTAGGAATGAATTGCTTGATTGATGATAAAGTGAGGAGGCACCTTCTCCTATATATACAAGCTAGGTGATCTTTCTTTCTAGGGCCGACCTAGAAGAATACAAATTTTATTTATCAAACAAAGTCCGACCTGCCTTGAGTTGAATATATTTAGAAAAAAATAGCTCCCGAAGCTACAAAACACTAACACCAACAATTGATTCTATTGACATCGATCCACACACATTCAAATGCATTAAGTTTAAAATCCCTTTAGACCTATGCTCATTGCTTGGGAAAGCAACCTTGGCATGCTTGCCAAGTATGCATCCTCTACAAACTCCTTCCTGTTCGATGTTGAACTCCAAAAGTCCTGTGACAATGTCACTGAAAATAGCTAATTCTACATAGTGCAGATGCCCCATCCTCTTGTCCCATAACTCGCACAGATTATTACTATCATGAACTAAAGTTTCAATTGGTTTCACCTTGTAACCTATAAGAGTTGCCTTCTCTAACCACGATAACCTTTTCTGTAACTGGGCTAGATCCCTTTGGCCTGATAAGAACTTGTTGATCCTTGAATTGAATTGCAAAGCCCTCATTCTCCATTACTGAAACTAAAAACAAATCTTCCAGAGACCAAGAACAAGCAAAGCATCATCAAACTCCAAAGAGATATCTGACTATAATAAAAAAGGAATTGTACCAACTCCTGCTACTAGATACTTGGCATCATTACCAAGTTCAAATTGAACTCTAGAGTTCTGTTCTTCCTGTTTGGTAAAACATCGTCGAGTTGATGTCATATATCTAGAGGCATCATTGTCCATAAACCAAGCATCCATTGAAATTCTGCTGGTACAAAGACAAGAAGCCATTGAGAAATCTTTCTCAAACTTGGCAGCAAACTTATTCATCCGAGTTTCTGCAGAGGCTACTACTTCATGCTGTTGTTGCTTTCCTTGGTTCTTCTTCATGTCTGGACACTTTGAAGCAAAATGACCAAACTTATGACAGCTATGGCACTTGATTTTACTCAAGTCCTTTTTCCCTGTTTGTGAGGATGAATCCTCATCCTTTTCTTTTCCCTTGCTGTTCCCTTTTCTTTTATTTGAATTTCCTTTTTGTTGTCCAATGAGAGATAAATTCTTATCACCACTTTTTTTGTTTGCTTTTGACTCCATCCAAGTTTCCTCCTGAGTAGAATCTATAGTCTATCGAAAGAAGGAAGCTTTTCCTTGGTACAAATGTCTTAAACAAAAGCATGCCATGAAGATGTGAAACCATTCAATGCCAAATTCATGAGCTTTGCATCTTCAACATTCTCCCCGACTGTTGCATGTTGGTCACGAAGCTGAGTAACCTTCATAAGGTAATTTGTAACAATATCCACATTGGACTTCTCTATGGATTTGAGTTTGTTTCTCAATATCATTTTCTTGTTCATATTCTCTCCCTTGAAAAGACTGACCAAAGCATCAAACATCTTCTTGGCTGTTTTCTGCTTTGACAAGTGAGGAATCAAATGATCCTTCACTGCATTTAGGATCATCTGCTTGGTTTTAATTTTTTTTTTTTTGTGAATTGCTAAATCTTGCAAATCTGTAGGCGGAGGGATATGATCCTTAGTGATTTCTCCAAGATTATTTTCCTTCAGTAACAAGGTCACCTTGACCTTCCAAAGCAAGAAATTTAATGCTTCATCCAACCAATCTTAAATTGGAGTCTCGACGATGCCATTAAAATATTTTTTTCCAAAAAAGCAGACTCTTTCAAAGTTGGAAATAAAGAATTGTTCAAAAAGTTAAAAAAATACCTTTTTCAAAAACTGGTTACTTATGGTAAACCCTAGCCTATTGCTACTAAACCCTAGCTGATTTTGCCTCAGCCATTGTTTGTTGTCTAAGCAAACCCTAGGTACTTGTTGTATAGAAACCCTAGCTGATAGTGCCCTAGCTGTCGCCTGAAATCTACCAAAAAAAAAAACCCTAGTTGCCTTTTTTGACCTACCTATGATCTGATAAACCCCAACCATGGGTTTATGACTCCAAAAATAAATGATGTGGTTTCTGTTTAAATTTGCTTATGATTTTCAAGAAAAATCAGTTTGTGTTTTTTAACTATAAAAAAATAAAAAATAATAATAAAATCTGTGATTTACACAAAAAAGTAAAATTTCCTCTCTTTTCTAGCCGCAATTTTCTTGGAAAAAATAGGCACAATTTCAATTGAAACACACTTGTGATTTTCCCTTACTTTTGGATGTGTTTTTCACACAAAAAATACCTACGATTTTTTAATTTCAAATCGTCATTTTCCTAAAAGACTCCATGCAATTCAGACAGATAACAAAAACGCAATTTTTTCACAAATATCTCTTGTGATTTTCATCCATAAACTAGTGCGAATCTCAGTTCTTTTTTGGCCACCAATTAAGATTGAAACCTTGCGATTCCTCATTTGAACTGGCCTGCTTGAGTTCCAAACAAATCTGTGCTTTCAGTTTTTAAGCCATACGCTCTTATACCATGTGGATAATTGTAATCATGATTTGTAATTGCCTAATTGTGAAATAACATTGAATTACGCACACAAAACATTGAAATTAAAACAGTGGAAACGATGAACACGAGACACAAATATTTCACACCTATAATCCACTTTGCATTCTTTTGAAAGCTTATGAGCAACCATAACAACTAGTCTTTCAGTTGCATTGAAAGATTACATTGTTCTGAGTTATTGAACTTCTATTTTGCATCTATCTTTATACTATTCAGCTAAAATATCTACTCTTCCAAGATAGAAATTTTATCTCACACAGGTGATGACTTGGAAGATAAGTCTAAATCATAGTGATTATTTACATTTTATTAGACTTAGTTAACTAAATAAAAGTCTTTCACTTTAATCTCTAAAGTGAATTACAAAATAGAAATAAGTTGAACTACTTGCACGTTCACATTGAACCTGTGTAGATTTTCTGAATTGAACTAAAAAAGTCAACATGGCTAAATCTAAAGTTTGAAGAGGAAGCTTAACCTCCTAAAATTCAAATGAGGTTTCTATGGTCATCATTGTTTACAATAAAGTATAGAGGCTGACCCTTGACCCATATAGATGAGAGTAGAAGAGTCACTTCTTTTCTACTGAATCAGTGACCATATGTTTCGCTTTAGTGATAGCTAGAAAATTAGATTTGACATTAACGAGCTTAACGTTTCCCTTGTAGTTAGGGAGTGAAAACATGGAGTAAATACCTTACCTTAGAGCAATTTCTTGGCATGACATTTGTCATTTGAATGCTTAATGGACACATGACATCATTTCCTTGTTTGGCAATCTCCTTTCTTGTTAGGTGCTGGTTGTTTGGCATCTCCGAGTTTTGATATTGATGCTGGCAGGCATACTCATTCTGGTGTGGAACTTCCTTAAGTTAGATTTGGCATAGGGACTAGTAAATTCTTTCTGTAGCTTTCTAGAGCTTTGCTTTTTGTTTTTCTTAGTTCAGGATTTACTAAACTTCTCAACGGGGGTAAATCTGTAGGGATCTCCAAGAGTGTTGATAGGAAGGAATTTCATCATTGTCCAAATTCATCACTTGAACATGCTAGTGTACTTGAGAATTTTTAGATGAGTAGGTTGCAGATCTGGTTTTGAACATCTATCATGGGGCTTGGCAATGCAATTTTGTAAAGATTTGTCTTGGGATTGGTGAGGTTGATGCCACTTGATAAATTGCTGTTCCCAGTTTTGACAAGTAGAATTTTGACCAAATTACATCCATATTCTGATTCTATATTTTAACCAGTTAGTCTTTCTCCTTGCAAAAATATCTATATGTCCTTGACCAAGGAATGCTCGTTAGGGAGAGCGCCCTTCAAAATTGATCCTTTAATTATCTACAAAAGATTTGCCTATGGAATATGATTTTTCTTTTTGAATCCAGGTGTCCAAAGCATCAACATCTGTCTTGACTTTAAATTGAGGAATCACTAGATTAGCATGAGCCTTAATGTACTGTGCAAAACAATAACTTGCTTAAGCTGGACCTATATAGAATATGCCATTTGTCACAATAACTTGACTAAGTGATTATACAAGGTCTTGTTTTTGACTTGCAAATGTGATATTAATCATCTCACTCAGTGTATATTTCTCAAGTGAAGTTATTTGATATCTTTAGATCAGGTAGAAAAGCAGAAAAGAGTTTGTGATTAGGAAGTGTGTGCTTCTTGTGTAGTCATTCAATAACTGGTGCCTCAATATCCCCGATTTGGATTTCAGGTTGTATTTGGGGGACAAAATGTAAATCTGTAGGGGCCAACATGCTATAGTCTTATGATGGAAGTGTGTAAAGAAACTGTGCATGGTATAATCTAACTGATGATATGTGTTGATTAGAAAAGAGTGAAAAAATGAGTCTAAACTTGGAAAAAGTGGTTTCCAATTGTAAATAAAAGATGCTTGCCCTCTACATTCATAGATGCTAGGTTGATGGCTTCTAAACCAGCTGCATTAGTACTTGCATTATCTGTATCATATTTTATTCTGCATGCAAGGTTAGCATGATCTAAAGTTGCATTATATCATTTGTAAAAGTATTACCTCCGGATCAAATTACTTCTTATTAGAGTTGAATATGCACCTTGTCTTTGTTTAGGGAAAGTGGGAGATTTTTTTTTATGAAATACAACTTTGGAATAGAAAGCATGACGAACATCTAGTTAAGAAGAGAATCAAATTGTACAGTCATTTTGGTAGGATGTATTAAATAGATTTGCACTAGTTTTGAAAGGATTGGTGGGGCTATGGCCTTCTATCATAAATGGACACCCATTGACATTCGCTGTTGTCTTCTTGTTAATGCTTATGCTCACTGATTTGGTCTCCAACCATCATCGTCATATCCTAGGATCCTTAATAAAGTAGGATACATCAATTGTTAGTAGCACACTCTAGCAGTGTTCCACTACAAATCCCACAAGTTTTCTGTCATTTCAAGTTAGCTACAAAAAATTAAGTTACTAAGGATGCAAGCATATAATTTGTTTTATTTCTAAGCTTGCAGCATTCTTGTTCCACTTCAAAGGTATACATGTAGATCATGTTTCTGGAAACTAGAACAACAGAGGAAAATTGTCTCTGTAGTCATACAATTCCCAGCCAACTAACATCTCATCTTATGCTTCATACTTATTAAGGGTGAGTGCTATTTCCCTTTAGTTCATCTTTTTGAGATCTGGTTTTGATTTAATGTACTGCTAGTATTCTTTTCTTTGTGTCTCCAATCAAGAGAATAAATTACTTGTGTACAGATCAAGGGGGCGTAATGTTTTGCCATTTTGAACATTGTCACTATGTTTCTGTCATTCTCTTTTGAGAAATGATTAGCCCCAAGCATTCTAACCATTGGATATAAAAGAATTCATGTCTGTTGTATTGCTGACCTCTTTCTTTTAATATGGATAACAGGTAAGGAAATGTGGGCAGGAATGCCTTGAGCAGGTCTTAAAGTCATTCCAGGGTTCATTAGTTCTTGGAAAGGCCAGTAAGGCTGTTTATTCCTTATTCAAGCAATGGTTTCCTTCAGGAAATAAAGTAATAACTCAAGTAGACACTCAAGTTTGTAGTGAAGAATTGAAGGTCCTCCATATCCTAAATACTCTGAAGCTCATATCACCATTTCTGTCTACAAAAGTTGTTTCCAAACTGTTCACACATTTGAAGGCACTTGTAGATATTCAACACCCTCTACTTATGAGGCATATCATAAGTGTTTTGCAAGCACTTTGTAGTTGTGACAGTGCAGAAATACCAGCTGTAGAACTGGCAGATGTGTTGTATTCTATTTCATTGTCAGTCTCTTCATTTGAAAAGCAGCCTTCGGATGAAACAATCTTTGTTGCCTCCTTTTTGAAGAATGGCATGCAGAAACTTCATATGTTGGATGAGAACTTATGTGCAGCTAAGCTTCCTAGCATGTTTCTTTCCATTGCAGGTATGCATTTCTTGAATGTCCATTTGATGTCTTTTCATGAGTATGAACCAGTTCTATGTTAGACTTCCAATCATTTTCTCCCTTTATTTTATTCTAGTAGTTACTGTGAATGCTGCATGTATGTACACACTATTGTTTGATTGTGTGGTAAATCAACAAATTTGGAATTTTCAATGGGTCAATTCAGGTAAGTTCTCATAGTTATTATTGTCATTATATTTTACTTTTCTCTCTTAAGTACAAAAATTTCTTAGTGATGCACATTGTTTACTGCATTAACAATTATAGAATTACTTGCATCATATGTACACCAGAAATATTAGGGCCACTTGTAAAAATTGTTTGGCTCACTCTTTGATGTATTACTAACTTACTGAATCAGCCAAAAACCTAGATGATACTGGGTACAATATGTTTCAGAATCAAAATTGGGTTAGATTTGCCTGTGGATTCGGACAGGAGACAAATTTTTTCAGCTGGATTTTTTTGGAGTCAAAACTGTGCGTACCTGGGTGATTCTGGGGTGATTCTAGATGGCAGATGTTGTTTCCAATGTGTTTGGAATGATTTTGTTCGACTTTCAACCATCAAAAACGTGGCCTAAGCCCTAAATTGACATTCATAAGTAATACAACTCAAACAAAAACATATTTTCAGCTGGTCAAACTTTTATGTCTTTCTCGAATTCAATATTTTCAGCTGTTTGAATTTTTTTCTACCATGATTACCGACTATACAGGCTGGATATATTTTTGCTTCTGCAACTGCCAACTATACAATCTTGCTGCTTTCTGGGTATATTTCATTCTTGCTGCTTCTGTGACTTGAATTTTTAATAAGCCTATATTTCTTAAGTAGAATTCAAAATAAATAATTCATGTTCATAGGCTGCAAACTACACTTTTGTAAACAATTAATCTAGAAACATTTAGCCCACAAACTGTTTGGATACCTCATTTGAAACAAAAATGGCAAACTGTTTTTGATTATTGTACATTTATGGTTTAAAATTTTAAATATTTAAATGATTTAGCCTTTAGGATATATATATTTTTAATTTTTTGTTTCCAACTTTTCAGTTTTCATTTTTATGGATCATGAACATGTTCAATGTTTGATTTCCTAACCTTTTGCCTTAGAAATTACAATGGTAGCTAGTTCTAGCTTCATGGGCTAAATCTGTTTCAAAATCGATCCAAGTTTCACCTTTGTGGAGGCATGTAAAAATGATAGAGTAGATTCTAGGTGGTGTGACATATGTCTAGATATGCAGTGGGTATACTTAGAATCAAAGCCTATTTGTGTGTGGCATTCTTGGCATGAGAATCAAAGCTTTCCTGGGGAAGGATGGGGTATCTGCGCAAACTCATAAAATAGCAAAATATATTAGAGAGTAGGAGGATGTAGATGCAACAATTGTCCTTAGAATAAGGCATCCTTTGAGAAGACGAAGAGGGTTATGGAGCTTCTCTATTTCCCCATCTTGTAGCATCAAACCTAAAGTTGTGGTAGAGAGCCACCTATTTTTGGGCACTAATGAAGAAGAGCCTGCTAATGTGAAAAGAACAAAGGGGCTATTGGAGAAAACATTTCAAAATGATGCTAGAGAGAATGCAGTCAAACTGTTGCAAGATGCATTTATGTGAATGATTTGTTCTAGAATGTTATTTGGTTACCATATTGGCAAGATATAATGAGAAAAATAAATGGTGCTCCAAGGGTGTACGAGCCCATGTTAGTGCAACAGCTTATTGTCAAAGGAGGTCAAAGATACAGAAAATTCATTGGATCTCATAAGGCATTCGTGGAAACGTATAGGTGTGACCATCATTTTCAATGGATGGAAGGATGCCAAAAATCGATTGTTGATCAATGTGAGGGCTAAGTTTTTGAAAGCCATGTATTGAAGTGGGTTCTCAAAATATTGCTCAAGTCATAATGGACAACACAAAGAATAGTAGAGCAGCTTGTATGTTGGTTAGGCATGGTATTCACATATATTTTGGACACTTTGTGTTATCCACTGACTCAAGCTCATACTAGAAAAGTTGGGTAGGAAGATAGATTAGATCAAACTAGTCTATGCTGAAGCCAAAGAGGTCCAAATGTTAATTATAGGCCACCACATGTTGTAGGCCATTTTTAGATCATTCTCGCTATTGGAGTTGTTGAAGGTAATTGAAATAGTTTAATTTTAAAATTTTATGTTTTACCTTAGTAATTTAGGTTTGCTTTTTTCTTTGTTTTTAATTTAAATTTTTAATGTTGGAAGAAGTCATTGAGCTCTGATTCTCCTTTGACACAATCATCTTGAGATGACTTTTGAAGGTGTGTGAGGCTCTCTCTAGCATTGTAATCAACCAATTTTGTTTTGTATAGAGGCATTCCGATAGTGAGAGGCATTCCAATGGTGAGAGGCAACAAATGTAAAGTATGATCCTAAATGATACTTGGTGGGTTTGCATGGAATATCTTCTTAGTTTCTCCAAGCCCATTATGAGTATGATTTGCTTTAGCAACATAAGCCATGCTTAGGAGAGGTGCATGATTGCATTGACTTAATGATTGAGAAGTTGAAAGACCATCACAAATAAAAAAGAGCAAAATTCTAAAACAAATTTCTTCAAAGTGGTGCAAACAATTTGTGTTTGGAACAAAATAACCACCCCATGACATCTTCTTGCCTTTGCATTGATTCCCAAATATTACAGTGACAAGATCCTTTCTTTGTTGATGGATGTGGGACTAGGCAAATATGTACAAGTCATCGAAGGATATATGCAAGCATTTGCTAAACTCATTTCTAATCTTGATATGCAAGATGTAGTTATTTGTAATGTTTATGGTAGTTTTGTTTAAAAAATGCTTGATTCTGTATTTTGAATCTAGTTCTTGCTACGCTGCAAATATGTATACATTTATGATTTTATATGTTTTTTTTTAATAGATGTACCCAAAACATATCCCACCCATTTCTTTTGTTGAACAGGCATACCATACTTGTACTTGTACTTAATTCCGATTCAACAACTTAGTTGTATTATAATGGAGCCATGCTTAGTGTATATTAATAATTGAATACCTATATGATTGTTGTTTTGACAAATTAGTTCTAAATTGCTTGGTTAAATTGTAAGTTATCAATGTTTAGAATTTCCATCCATTGATAAACCAAGAAATGGAGGTCCCATTTATAGGAAAAAAAGAATCCCGTTTTTTCCATTTTCTATGCAACTAGCTCTACATATTTTGTTTCTTGCAAATGGAGAAAACTTTTGTGCTTCCAATGCCTACAGGAAGTCATATATTGCATAAAATCATGTAAATAACTTAAGTTTGCATTGCGTTTGTTATTCATGATTATCTCTTTGTTTTTATTTGCATCTTTTCAATTATCTAAAGCCTTGACTTGTGTGTTCCTTTGCTTGCAGGGATTTTAGCAACCAAGAGTGAAGATGTTGTATCTTGTGCCACAAATGCCTTGAAGGAGCTAATTCAGGTTTGTATAGATGAAAGCATGGTTTTGGAGGGGGTAAACCGCATTAATGCAAAAGGAGACATTCTTTGTGAAGATCAAACTCCAATCGAATGTATTTGCAGCTCAATTGAGTCCATTCTGGATAATTGTTGTGGAATCTTTCCAAACATAACCTTTGAAGTCGTTTCGGCTCTTTTTAGTAAGCTAGGTTGGTTGATCTCTACCCAATAGGTTAATTCTTTTGATGTTGAGATAACTAATATGTTAAAATTAACAGAAGCCAAAAAGCAGATGAGAAAAATCACTTGTATTCTTAAAAGAGACTGAAAATGCAGATAAATTTTCTGAGGACATTTAGGACATCAAACTGTAAACTAGACTTAATATATTTTTAATTGATTGCTACATATGCAAACATTTTGCTTGAATAAGTCAAACACACTAAATTTCAGTGTTTCTCTGAGTTTCAAGGACAGGTAGATTTGGTTTTAGAGATGACAATTTCTTTTTTGGATTTTGAGGACAATTGTAATATTTGAATTTTTAAAATTCAAGTAAATAAAAAAATAACTAACTGCTCATTGTGATTCCCACATTAATGCTTATTTTAGATACACATCAATAGTTCATATGGAAGGATGGATATAATAGACTAATAAACAATATAAGGATAATATAGGGATTATTGAGTGCAAGGGCATTTCAAGGGTGGCTTGACATGATCTTCACATCAGATCTATGCTATTGTGTTCATCCTCTACCTAGTGTTTCTTCACAACATGTATGGATATTGGTTCATGTACATCATAGGCATGACCTTGGATTGTGGGTTTGATGTAGGTACATTTTGAGCGAATTGAATATGGCTTAGGTCAAACCCGCATTCCAAGATTGTACCTGATGATCTATAAAATTAATTGTTGATATTGCAAGAGCAACAAAAGTTGTCAAGAAGTGCAAAGACTTGTTTTCTTGCCATAGTTGGTTTTGTGGTCAACAATTGTTCTTCATGTGAAATATGACCTTAGGATGGTCCCAAACATCTTTGGGAAGTACAAAATTTGGAGAGTAGATGGAAAATGGAAGATTTTGGAGCTAGCAGCAAAACTACTAGTCTTGACTTTGATTTGACAGGTTCAACGCTGTTGAGTTTTGGTTTGCGACATTTTTGCCATTTTTCCGTATGTAGGCCAAGTAACACCCAAAACAGTTGGAATTCCATTTCGTGTTGTTTTGTGGGAGGAATGCCTCTTTTGAGGCATGGGGAATAAAACCAAGGGATAAAGTCATTGAAGGGGTTGGCACTTTGTTATTCTTTTGGTTTTCTGAGTAGATTCTTGATGTTGTAGCAATTTGGAAGCAAAATTGAAGAGTTAGAACACAATATTGCACATGTGAGCTTGGTTGCTTTTTTATTGGGTTTTGCAAGTTTGGGTCCTATCGCCATATTGGGCAGTATGGGAGGCATGAGTATACACATTTGAGATGGCTAGGGCATGGCCTTGCTACCTTGGGTACCTTGTGGGTACATCTGGGCACAAACTTGTGTCTTGACCTGTTATCCTATAGATACATCTAGATGTACCCACATGGTACTCTAGGCAGTAGGCCATGCATTAGCTGTCCCAAATATGTGCCTAGTTGTTTCTAGGGGAATACAAGCTGAGCACTTTTTTGTTATTAAAAATCATAGGTAGAAGAGTGGAAGCTCTTTTAGTGTTTGGAGAGATTTCAAAGGCTTGAGCAAAGGTAGATTAGAGGTGTGAGGAAAAGTAGATTTAACTTTTAATAGTAACTCTGTTGTGTTCAAGCATTTTCTCTATAATTTTAGTTACTGTCATTTGCTTTCTTTCTCTTCGAGCCACTCTCTTCTCCCCATCCTTCTCTCTACTGCCACATTTTACCCTTTTGCTGTTGCTATCTATTATCTGTTGAGATTTTTGCAATACACTTAATAGTTATAGTATATAATATTTGCTTTTATGCTTAGGTTTCCACCCATCCGTGATAATGGAGCCACATGTCCTAATTCATGTTTGTTTAATGTCCTTTCTCAATAATTGTGTCAAGAAGGGTGTTATACAATCCTTGTTCTCCAAGGGGGATAAATGAGGATCCAAATTTGTTTGTCCTTTTGAAGATTTCATTGAAATCTAGAGAACATGCCCACATGAAACGAGATGGCATGGGAATAAAAAATTATGGCTACAACATCATAAACCTCCTCATGTGTTTGCATGTTCAACAATCCTACAACTGTATTTTTCTCATTACTAGTGATATTTCTCTTCCCTCTTTTAGAAGTTAGAACCCTATCTCCTCACAACAACATCCTTCCTAGTAGTAGACGACATATTGGAATGATCCAGCATAGATTCTAGAGGTACACCTCTATCTTTCATCTCACCCTCAACCAACCTAGCCAATTCAGCCCTAACTTCTAAGGTAATGTAACCACAAACCCTAATTGCATGCCCACTCATGCACAATAAATGGTGACCACCTCTACCATCACTCCCATGGAAATCAGTTTTGCATATATGACAACCAATGTTTGCTCTTTCCTAATTGTTTTGACTTGCCTTTGTCCAAAATGGTCACATATTGCAATAAGGGTTTTGTGGGTTTGAAAGGGCTTTTTCCATAAACTTTGACAATTATTGATGGACATTCAAAAGGTTTGCCAGGTTTGAAAGAGCTTTTTCCCTAAACTTTGACAATTAATAATTATTGATGAACATTCAAAAGGGTTTCCCACAACACTTAAATTTTCAGAAGAACTCACAACACTTCATTGATGCTCACTTTGTCCCCCTCATACTAATCCCTTGAAGAACTTATGCCACTTGTTTAGATTTATAAATAAAAATGCAACAACAAACCGAAAAAGCAACAAGAAAAAGATTGCCTAAGGTTTTTGATAGAATAAAAAGAACAAATAAAAAATAGTCCCTGTTTCAGCCATGGTGATTGTAGCTTACTTGGCAATGAGTGATTACACACACTACGATAACAAATGTTGACAATGGATGATCTGTCCTTCCTCTTCACAGCCACAGGTGCAAAACGTAAATTGATTTGTGGTAATTGTGAGTTGCAATTGGGTGGGTGTGTTACTTACAAGGAGGGTTTAGGGTTTGGTAAGGGGTGTCAGCCCCTGTTGTTATTCTTTTAATAAATTTCATGTTTTCTAAAGCCACAAAGAGGGATGTCCAGATGTCCTTCGAATGTAGGCCTCCTAAGAAAATGTTTTAGTTATACATCCTTGAAAATATGGGATAGGAGATGGCAAGGGGACGTCCTCTGCAATTCTTATATGTCGGGGATGCATTGGAGACAAGGACATGAGTTTTGGAGTGGATGCATCCCTAGTGTAACTCTGAAAATAAATACATGCAACTCACAGATAAAATCACACTATTATCGTTGTCACTTATCATAACTAATCCATTGAGTTCACAACCTTCCTTTTAGTGAATTTATTTTCAATTTAAAATGTTTTTTATCGAAACCTTGATTTGTTTGCAATATTTTTGAAGTTAGACCCATGGCCATTCTGAGGACATCAAGATGTCCCTTGCATTGTATGAAAAGAAATTACCTTGTTTATAGGACATGTATAATTTTTACAAAAAGGGAGGATGGGAAGGGGAGAGGACATTTGCTTGTTGTCCTCAAAATGTCCTGGATGTGTAGTTAACTTTGGGGATGTGTCCTTGTGAACCATTTCTAAATTTGCAGTTCGTGCCATTGCATGCAACAACACAACATAAATCAAATCTAATGCACAATTGTACTTCACCATGAAATAATAGCTTATTCCTCTCAAACAGTTGCTTGACTATATATATCTAGCATGCCACTATTTAAATGGCCTTGATAGGGATTCTATCAATTCTCTTAATGCACGGCACCTGTTATAGGTCTCATCCATAATGTTTTTTATTTTGGGTTTCTCTCTTCATGGTTCTAGCATACTATTCATCCTTGTTTGTTTTAGGGATGCTAGGGTGTCCCCTACACAATTAAGAAAAAGGGAGCATTCCCCTTTACATGGGATGTCGAGAATTTTCAAACAATATGGGGACTACGGGCAAGGTGGAGGGGACATCCCGTCCCACATCCCATCCCCTTGTCCCTAGAATATCTTGGAGTTGCAGATAAACCCTAGGGAAGCATCTGTTTGAATTACTGCTAAGTTTACAACATGCACTATTTAATGCATCAACATAATCTAAATCGAATCCAGTGTACAGTTGCACTTCACTGTGTATTATAAATTATTTATTTTGGATAGTGGCATGGCTACATAGATCTACTCTGCCACATGGTAGATGGCCTTGGTGAAGGGCTCCAGTCAAGTTTCTCAAGCATTGCACTTATTGTAGGTCTCATCAAAATATTATTTATTCTGATTTTCCATCTTCTTGGTTCTAGTGTGCTTCTCATCTTGTATAATCAGGGGACAATTCTCATCCAAATAATTATAGCACTTTTATGATTTGTCACACATTTGTCAAACACTTTGCCATTGTTCTCAGATTTATTTTAGCTTATCTAAAACGATGTTTTTAGGGCCAAAGATCAAGGGGACTTTAGAAAAGATTGTCTGACAGTAAATTACATTTTTCAGGCTTGGAGCTTTTATTGAAGAGGTTAGCCAGAGATTTTGAATGGGCTGTTGCTGCTTCATCATTTCAAATTCTATTAAGTCAATGCTTATTTTTCAATCATCCTTGTGTTATTTCCTATAATGATAAGCTATCATCACTACATGAGTATACAAGCACTTTGTCATCAACAAACCTTTTCTGGATCAGATGGAATACTTCTAAAACCCATGGTTCTGTAGTAGTGATTATTTTTTGCATACTGGGATGTAGGAGTCCGCTTGAGATCATATAATGCCTTCCAGCTTATATACAACATGGTAATTTACTTTTTGTACTGTTATTTTTTTTTTCCCAAATATAGGTCAAAAAAGACTCATATGCCTCTTAGATTGAGCTGATATGTCTAAAAATTTGTATCTATTGCTTGGGTTGGTGGTCTTTTCAATTTAAGAATGGAAGAAAGAGAAGCCTAAGCTCAGTGAATGGATGCTGAACTAACACTTAGTTATCTTCCAGCTTCTGAGCCAGGGAGCCTATTGCAAATACTATTTCCTATCATTTCTTTTGAGTGGGCTCTGCCTTCTCCATCTCAGCTGGGGGATATAGACACATTAGAGCCCATACCATATCTGATGACCACTGACTTTACTCATCTATTATACTGGGATTAGTTAATACCAGTGTACACACATCTAGTCAAAGTAAATGCCTTTTTATGCAAAGCCTTTAGCTGCTAACCATGCCTTTAGCCAGGTTTTATTCGAAATGCATTACAAACCTATAATGTGTTACGAGGATTATTATTTCAGCAAGGTTGTGTCATGAACTTGAATTATAAATTTGGACTCCACCATGACATTTAAGCTACGTATGATGTGAAGGAGAATTCCTTATTGGTACAATTCTACCACGTTTTTGTTTCTTGTGATACATAGTTAGTATTGAAAATTGAATTTTGTTTTGAATCTGATGGCTGAATGTACCTAGCTAAAGCAAATACTAGAAAAATGGCTAAATGCCATTTCTTTTTACTTAATTAATGCCGAGAGGCATTCTACAGTGGCAGCAAGAGGTGGAATGTAATGATGGGAGTGTGTTAACAAAGGCTTCTACCTTTTACCTTAAATTTGACAGCTGTTATGTCAAAATATTATGTGTAATGATGTGAGTGTGTTAACAGAACTCCTACCTTTTACCTTAAATTTGACAGCCATTTGCATGTCAAAATATTAATAATAAACATAATACTTTCAAAATAAACAGCACATAAAATTTGTCTCTATGTATGTAGTAAATAAAATAGTTCCAAAGTAAAATAAAATAACTTTTAAGTAAATAATGTAGTTTCAGCAGTTTTTAGATAGATGTATTTAAGATATCTATACTAGTTGTATGAGGGGTGATATTTTGATTTACATAGCTGGAATTCATATATTATTTCATTGTTTTCCCATGTACATTACTGGAATGTCACAAAGGTTTTATTAATGCATGCTTGGCTTTTGGATAAGACAATGGCTTAATGATTGTTAGTTTATCTTTAGGAAAACTTTTACCTAATGGAGAGTTAGGACAGATCTATGAATTGCTTTGTTACTTGTAGCATCTGACACTAACTATTGGATTGTAGGTGAATCCTCTTTCTTTTTAATGGAAGGTTCTCTTAGGAGGCTTTCTAACTTGCAAAAGCTTTCATCCATATCACCTCAATCTCATGAAAAGGTGGGAGAAATTTCTGATCAATATTTGAGGATTTCAATTAGATACACTGATTACCAAACTTAATTATCTCATTGATATTAGCCATTTTGTTTGTTGTTCTATCAGGATTCTTCTATTATGATTTTCTTTCGATGCATTTTTGACCATTATACTATTATATTTTAAGGGTAGCTACTTGATTACCACAATTTGCAAACATGGTGCAATATTTCTTAGGGGCAGTTGAGGCGTACTGCATTTTTTCAATAATGTATTTCTTAATTGTTTTATTTATGTGAAACTGATTTTAATAACTTTTTTAGTTTATGCAAGTGAAGTTGTACCTAGGTATCCATGTTGTAAGGATAAATTTATTAAGTAATATGGATTTTGTTATAATGCATCTAAGTTGAAAGCGAGACTTATTCTATTACATCATGAAATAAGCATTACTTTTCAAGAGGGGGAGCAAAGGGGAGGGAGAGGGAGTGGGTGAGGAGTGAGAGAGAGGGTGAAGGTGGGTGTGGGAGTAAGAGGAGGATGAGTGAGTAGGAAGGGAAAGGGCATAAATCAAATCATCAAATCCGCAGGCATCCGGATCGTGAAATCCGTCAAAATCCGGCAAAATCGCTTCAAACATCAATCCAGGATCAAAATCAGGATCTTTTCGCTTGCAGAATCCATTCAAATCCGCCATTCGATCGATCGTCGCGCAGATCAATCTTTCCGTCAAAATCAGGAAAGCATCAAATCAATCCGTCAATCACGATCTCAAAATCACTCGCTTCGAGATCGAACTCAATCAAAATCAGAGGTCATCCATCAAACAAAAATAAAGGATCGAAACCAAAATCAGCATCAAACTTTTTTTATCAATCGATCGGCTTATAGGCAGGGAGGGAGAGGAAGGGAGAGAGTAGAAAGGGCAGAGCCAAGATGATGGATGGGGAGAACATGACAGAGACCCAAGAAAATTGCATTTGTATTGATAGTTGAATGTCAAACATTAATTATATTTTAATGACTCCATTATAATGTAACTTTTATTATATCAGTAAATAAACATTACCATTCTCAGCAACTCTGATAAAAGGACAACCATTTATAAATCTTATGATCGTTTCTTAACTCTTGCTACCATTGCTGAGAAATAAGGCAAAGCTTTTATCACTTAACCAAGTCACTTCTTGTTCCAAAGGCTCAAGGGGTTTTACCTAACATGGCTGTTTTGCGAACATTGGCTTTATATTTGAAATAGTGAGCAGGCTTTTTAGAAAGAGCAGATGGTTGTGAGGATATACTCTCACCTATGCCTTTTGATCCTAGTAGAGGTTCCCATTCTTGAGACCTTGGGAGCTAGATGGCTGCACCTTTTCTGTCTGTTGGTGACAACTTTATTCTTCAATTCCATACTGCAGAAGGCTTGCAAAGACAACCAAAAACTCAGTTCATTTTATAACGACACGAAAATAAGCACATACTATCATCTTCAGGCAAACATTGCCATAAATTCCAGTTTTTGATAGTCTCTACCATTGGTCACCAACCATAAAATGGCAGCTAAAATGCCTTTTGATGCAGAATCTATGCTCAAGAAGGGTTTCAGGATGCACTAATCACAGTTGAAAATTTTAATTTGTTGAAAATTCCATACTCCTTACAGTTGGGACAGCTTCTAGCATCCTTAAACTATCTATTTGAGAAGGAAACTATATCATCTTTTCCTTTGTCATAGCTTAGGACAAAGCCGACAAGGGTCACTCAAAAAATTTATTGACCATCAAACTTCCAAACATGGCCATGACAATGGGAAGCTTGGGCCAGCTTCACCACTTGAGTGACCTTTGGAGAAGGTTGGCCAATGCATTCTAATGCTAGCCTGCACTAACATTCAAAGGGAAAAGAAATAGAAGGAGGTAAGGGTTTAGAGATGCTTAAAAAATAAAAGAGGCAATGCACTAGGATAGAGAAAGGGAAACTCTGAAAAGAAAATCAGAATGCACAAGAACACAAACCATAAATAATGGAGAACGATAAACTCATTTTTCATTGCAAAGGGTGATAAGGAGATCTTTTAGACTCCAAGGTAAACATTGGATAGCTAGAGTTGTACACTTAATTGCAACAAAATATTCGTGGATGGTAAATATTTTTTTGCACTTGAGGGCAAGAGGGAGGTGTGGGAACCCCAATACTAGTATCAAATGCCCATGGGGTTTGCTCCACAGCAGCAAGAGAACTGGGACTAATCTTTTTAGAAAACTGCCAAGATGTGGCAAGTCTTCGTTGTAAAACACCCCTCTCTAAATGAGCGGGATCCTCATATTTGAAGTTCACACTAAAAGGGAAGGGCATGAGATTTCAAGAGCATGGTATTCACCATTATTGCACATACCCACATTTGTACACATTAAGGAATGATTTATGCCACTTTATGATCTTCCTTGACTTGATGATTCACATTAGACTCTAGTTTGAATGTGCAAACCTCACATTAATTCACTTGCCTCACACTCCTTATTTTGGCTAGTGATGTATTTAATTATTTTAAAGAGGCTGCTTCAAATCAAAATTATTCCTATTCAACATGCTTTGTGATAAATGGAAATTTTAATTAAATCACTATTTTAATTAAAATTGAGGTGCAGTGAAATATTCACTACATATATAGTGACCTCTCATACGAGGTTGCTCACAAGCATTGAATCTAGAATTTGGTGCCTTATTCCATTTGACATGGAGTCAACAAGATGTAAATTTGGTTGATGTGGTCCTCAATTGGAAATTATTTCTTCTATTCGTTCTATAGCAGGGGCTTGGGATTGACAGCCATTGGTAGGATCATGGGGTAGCATCCCATGTGAAGTCATGGGACAATGCTCTAATGCACTTCATATCGTGATTTAGGGTAGGGTTGAGCAACAATGCCCCTAATGCCAAGTACAAATTGGCCTTTGGAAATTCTTCAGAGCAAAAGCAGTTGAAAAGATTTTTGAAGACTTTGTGAGTGCGTGGATCAAGAGGAAAGCGGGTTTGGAAAGATAAAAAAATTGCACAAGCAGGAGCTGGAAGTGGTGTCAAACAAAATCCACCAATTTTTTTTCCCCCAAGCAAAGTAGAAGATGTGATGTTGTAAGGAGGCCCACCAAAGAAAAACTTGCTCAAAAGGGCCAAGTGGATTTGATTTCAAGCAAAGTGGAATGAGAGTAGTACAAGAGTCAAACCTGCTCAAAAAATTATGATTCAAGGTAAATCTGAAGCATTTGACTTCTCAAGAAGAATCTGCTTGATAGAGACAAAGTAGGCTTGCTTTCAAGCAAACTGGGAAAATGGAAACATCTGAATGTTAGGTTGCTTAGAAAGTCTGCTCTAAAGCAAAGCAGATGAATGTTATGCTGTAGACAATAATCCACCCTTTAGCATTTGTCGCCTTAATGTCATATAACTTGCATGAGTTAGAAATGAAATAACAACTGAAAGTGACCAATGCAAAAGTAACCAGAGCCTTAGAATGAATTTTCACAAACATCAAACATCCAAAAATCCACTAGTGGTAAACAAAGGACCCCTAGGGAAGATGAATAAAGCTGCAACAGACAATCAAAATGTATTAGATCAGCCGTAAAGAGTAAGTGGTTTGCAACCATCTACCAACACTCAAGAGACAAGGCAGGAAGCCATCATTGAAGAGAAGAAGTCATGAACTTGCAAAAAGAGATCTAACTGGAAAATTGCTGGCAGGGACAAGGCACAAGAGGCCAAAATGCAATTACAGTGCTATTTAAATGAGGCAAAAGCATCTTATTAATAGAAAATAAAAAGGCTACCCATTAACACTACTGCAAACAAATCCATTGACAGGTAGCGAAAAGTAGCTGTCTCTTCTAGTGAATGGGTTGTATAATGCAAGCCTAGAAGCTTTAATGAATAACCAGAGGCATTGTACAAAGAAGAATGACAAAAACTTACGTATTTTCTGCTCTAATCTTAGCCTGTTTAAACTGCTTGAATTCAAATTGTTGGACACATTCTTTGCATTGGGCACAACAAACCATTAGCAAGTTACATCCAAAAGACCAGCAAATTGTAGTGGATCTTGAAATGTGCCTCTCTTTAGCTTTCACTCACATACAAAGTAATAAGGATCACTTAGATTTGGCTTGCAGTGAACATATGCCCCAAAACCATTAGAAATCTTCCAAGTAGAGGGTTCCAAATGGAATTCAGGCTAAAGTCACTAGAAATAAAGGAGAAAGCCTTTTGCTTGAAACATGATTTTACAGGGGTTATGCACCATTCTTCCCTTTTGCAATAGCTTCCTTGTATGCATCCTCAAAGATATTGGACCACATGAACTCCTCAAGAGCTGGTAGAAGCTCGTCCTTGTTACTCATTGCATCCCAGAAGGGAATAGTTTTCAACATCAATAAATGATGCAACCATTATGTGTCCGCTGAGGATTCTTTTCTCTTTAGGCACTGGTTCCTCATCATAGACAAGTGGCTCAATGAACACACTGTAAACAACATAAAAGGCCTGTTCACATGAGAAGGGCCTTGCTTCCCTCTTCAGTAACGGAACATAATTCCTTTACACCCACCTTAGTAATTGGCTCTTTTAAGTGTGCTGATACACCAAGGTTGAGAGTATTTTCTATAAGTAGTTTATGCTCTTCAAGAGCATCTTCTTCTACAAAATGGTGCAGATCTATTTTCATATGACTGAGAGTGTTTGTTCTAGGATCTGCTCTAGAGATTTCATCTGATTTTCTTACTCCTTCATAAAAGGCCTAAACAAAAGTATAAAAAAATTTGAAATCAAGGGGACTTATTATATCGTCTTCAAGCTGAGGTTGGGGAGGATCCATAGCTGTATTTTCTGATAGTGG